>JAHIAM010000859.1:0-73523 GCA_021605205.1 Aegilops longissima
TTATGTGCACACAAGAAGAGAACGCGTCGATGTGGCGTTAGGGTTGAGGGTAATTAACTACGTATGGAGACATAGAGACCTTCAACGTGCATGTGTGAGAGGTATACAGGTATACGTGGGATGTGTGTGTGTGTGTGTGTGCCCATGATCGAGATAATAGAAAGAAGACATAAGTCATAAGCTAAGATCAACGACATGGGAGAGATGGATCGGTATGACAATATGCATGCATGCGAGAATGCAGGGAAGAAGGCCCGACAATCGAGCATGTGTTTTTGTCTTTAAGAGATAGTGGCGTGGGATGGAGCATGCATCTATGGCAAGCAGAGGGAGTGAGGCACAACGATTGTGCAAAAGAGATCAACCTATAAATGAAAGAAGGTTGATGGAGAAACAGATAAATAGAAAGATAAAGATGCTAGATAGTGTGTGTTAGAGATAGGAGTCGAGTGGATCAGAAGGCTGAGTTACGGGTGTGGGTGTGAGAGAGATGAAGAAAGGGTGCATGTGACTCACATACAAACAAATATCAAAGAGAAATGAGATCCCGAGAGACGGAGTTTTGTGTCTGCGAGAGAGAAAGATATTTCAAAACGAGAGTGATAGCTAGAGAAACATATGAGGGAACGCAAGATATCTCCAGGGAGAGAGAGTGTGTGTGAGCGACATACAAGAGAACAATGGAGAAATATGAGACGCTGGGAGACAGAGTTTGTGTTTGTGTGTGAGAAAGAGATATTTAAGAGGAAGAGTCATAGGTTCTCATACCTAAGGAGCGAAAGACATCTCTGTATGAGGGGTGTGCGAGTGGCACACAGGGGAATAGTAGAGAGAAATGAGACCCCGGAAGACAAAGTTTTGTGTTTGTGTGAGAGAAATAGATTCCACATGGAGAATCATAGTTAGAGACACATAGCAGGGAGCGAGATATACTTAGAGAGAGATAGAGTGATGAAGGTCGAGGGAGAGAGTACCGCAGTATGTTACGAAGATAAAAGATCATTGTCGACATACAGGTAGCATGAGAGATACCCGAGAGACGATGAACGCATATAGGTCTAGAGAGATAGTCCTATATAAGCATGAGTGATAGTTATATGAGACGAATATCTGGATTAAATGGGATTCGAATATTTAAAATGGAGATCACGACATCGATAATATCATAATGCAGGTTGGTGTATCAAACATGCATATTCATTTGAATTTGGGGACACGTGTAATGTTATATAGTTTATCAATATTGGTGATCCATAGATTCTTTAATTAGAAACATGCATGGTTTATGCAATTAATGTCTAAACGGGATTACACTATATGTTGCGTGTGTGAAACACATTATACATGTTTGAGAAGTAAAAAACCACATTAAACACACATTAATTGGAGACAGTTAGCGAGGAATGCATACATTGGATTTCAACATAAAGTGGTTTCAAATATTTGAAAATCCAAATTGATGGATACAACCTTATGAATCCGAGATCATGCCATTTGTAAACCATATTTATATATAAAGGGTGTTGTGCTTTTAAAGTATATATAAAAAATGATGTATATAGAATTTTATTCCAATCAAAAATGGATCCCGCCTGAAAAAATAGAACACAAATGGGATTTGAATTGAGTTGGCACGGTAAAACGTGCACTCTGCAAAATTTGAACGAAGCGGGGAAAGTCGCAGTAACCACCCGAAACCAAAATCCGCGAGATGGAAATTACTACTGCCTATCCCTGCCACGCAAAGCCTATCTGCTCGATTTCTATAGGTTTCGATAATTTCACTCAAACGTGACATAACTGCCTCTCACCCGGATTCATACACGGTGGGCGCCAAAACACAGTGTGTCCTCGGCCGAAATCTACTCCCTCCCCGATTCATATATGGTGGCCGCCAAAAACAAACTCTCGTCGGCAAATATTTGGTGTATGCGAGATTACCGTCCTATCCCCAACCGACTAATATTGCTGTCATGTAGGAAATTTGAAACGGGGGCTAAGTTTGTAAATTTCCTCGCATTTGAGACAAGCGCGCCCTGAAGACATGGTTCCCCCTCCCTCTCCACCTCCCTTTCCCCATTCGTACTCCATGGGCGCCAAAACACCCTCTCCACCCCAGCCTCCTCCGTCCGCCACCCCATCCACCGCCGTCCTCCTCCACCATGCCGGAGCTGATACCCCGACGTCGCCGTCCATTACAAGAGATCGACCTCTCTCATCCACGGCTTCGGACCGGGATCCTTGCATCCCGTCCTCTAGCTTCATCCCCGCTGACGTCAACCTTGCCGGCGCCGCTCCTATGACCGTCTCGTCCACCACGCCCCACCGACACCGTCTACCCTCCTAGATCTGCTTCCACGCCGCCGACAGCCATCGCTATCGCAACACCGTCAAATTCTCAGCAGATGCATACACGGCGCCGCACCAGAGGCGGTACTCTTTCGTATCTGCTCAAATTATTTATCGCAGCAAAAGAATAGATCGCCACTGCTTTACTCTGATTTCTTGTCCATCACTTACTTGCTAGTTGAAAGCAAACATTGGTTGTGAAGTTGCCTTTGTCCGGTTTGCACCTTCAGATCCGCCATGGCACGCTCAACACTATACTCCCAATGCTTATGGTTTTCCCCTTTTATATTCCACACTAGTTAAATCACAGTAGACTAAATTTCAAAATTGGGTCAGTCGGTTTTTTAGAGCTCGCCGGAGTTCGCTGGTGCAAACGAAGGGGCACGGATGGGGACTTTGGTTGTGGGGGGCGGTGGTGGGGCCTCGCCGAACGAAGCAAACTCGACGTGGGTGGGGGTGGGGGTGACGGAGGAACATAGGCGGTGGGGGCCGATGGTCCGGCCGGCGGCCCGTGCAGTGTTCTGTATGGGAAGAATCAGAGACGAGGAAGAAGAAGGATTAGGAGACGTAGGATCTTCATCCAACCGCCTGAAATGGTCGACTGACCCAAATGACAAAAGTCACGCGACTTGCATGCAGACATACCTTTATATTCAGTACCATCATCGTACCTGCTTAGCACTGCTCCTGAATCCATCAAGCTAAACAACGTTCCACTCATAATTCCAAACTTGTTGCTCAAGTACGAATCTGATATGATGCTGATATTACTAAAACAGATAACATTTAATTGGTCAGCTAACGTTCCTACTTTACTTTTGAAAAAGCACGTGCAACACATATAGAGAGATAGCAGGGCGTTGCTTTCTTAATGCGCTCTGGTTCATCATGTGTGGGCACTGCACAACGAATATTTTATTATCCAAAATCTGCTTGCTCTTCTTTAGCATGTTCCTCTTCCATTCTTCTTTAATAAGTACTCTCTCCGTTCCTAAATACAAGTCTTTCTATAGATTCCACCATGGACTACATATGGAGCAAAATGAGTGAATCTACACTCTAAAATGTATCTGGATACATCTGTATGTGATCCATAGTGGAAATCTCTACCAAGACTTATATTTTGGAACGGAGGGAGTATGATAGTAGTCTGATATGTTCCTTGTAGTGAAGATGAGCAGGACATTTGCGATGTAGAGGTCTATACGGATCGGTTGGTATGGACACTTTGAACTCTTTGGGCCTCTTTGATTCAGAGGATTTTGTAAACATAGGAATAGGATTTGTAGTGGCCTGCCCACTTGAATCCTATAAGAATAGCAAGGAAATTCGGGGAGCTGTGTCGCCTTTGAGAGTTACACTGATATTAACAGTACCGCACCTTCAGTTGAAGAGAGCTGGTATCCGAAGCCTTTCTAGCTGTACCGGCAATACTACACATATATTCTAGCAAGTTCCACTTTGCTGGTTTTACTCTGATGCTTATGATTTTCCCGTTATATCTACACTATGATCTGTGTACCTACTTTGTGTCGCACTAGCAGTAGTCCACTCTTGAAGCTAAACACTACAATGACTTACAAAATTGGCACCAAGGCATTGATTTCCATTCTGGATGCAATGAAACTCATACGCTCCCCACATGTTGACTCTTGTTCAGAATATGATCCTGATGACTCTTGTTCAAAATTGCCACATATAGAGAGACATCATGGAATTGCATTTCTTTGGGCGCTGTGATTCATCATGAGTGGGCAACCAACATTGAATGCAATTAAGCGGAACCTCAAGAATATGCTTCCTCTTATGTTCTTTAACATGTTCCTCTTCTGTTATTCTATATTTAGTACGTACAGTATGTTCCTTGTCAGGAAGGGGAGCAGGGACATCTGCAGTCAACAGCTGATAGAGCTGGCATGTACTTGATCAATAGGCTTTCAATTACTAGCGGCAATACAACACCGTATTTTCAAGCCAGTTCCACTTTCCCGATTTATATATCATGGTTATGGTGTACCCCTTTTATGTACACTATGATCTGCCTAGTTGCTGTGTGCTCTTGTTATCATGGTTTGGAAATAAACTCCATATACAGTATATTTTGAACCTATCATCTGCCAACTATCCTTACTTCTGGAGCCTATTTTTTTGTGTACTGGTGCCAGATTATATAAATGCACGCACCATATTACAACACATATGAGCTCTCTCATCAGAATCCACTGGTAACACACAAGTGTTTACAGGGGCGCCCCTATATTATAATATCCTTTGCATTACAAAGATAATCTCACAACTATTTATGTTTTCATGGTTCTCAGATATTATACGTAATTACAGTGAATATCAGAATCCGCGCATCAGAAGAATAATGTGGAACACTGCAATGACTTACAAAATTGGCACCAAGGCATTGAGTGCCATTCTGGATGCAATGAAACTCATACGCTCCCCACCTGTAGATTCTTGTTCAGAATATGATCCTAATGACTATTCTAACCTCGAGGAGTCAAAGGCAGATGGCCTATCATGTTCACCCATCAAGGTGCCTGCTCTAATTTGGCAAGTTTTTATTGATTGCACGTATCTTGCATATGTTGTCTTGCATTTCTTCTACTTTGTTGCACCGCCATCTGCTTAGTTTACTCAACATATATGTCGAGATGCAATGCCCATCCATTATCAATACATATTCCATCTGTCATCATACCATGTTTTTCCACTCAAATGTTGTTCTTGTGCATCAGACATCAAAAAGGAAGAGGGTGATTGCCGAACCTGAAGGAGCACCAGAAAGTCCTTGAAAAACGTGGTTGTCTTTGGAGAAATCAGACTGACACCCGCTTATATTGGTTGTACAACCAGTGACACAAAACGTAGGACCGACTCCAGCAGACTGTACCCATACTTCATTGGCCACACCACTAGCCCCACCACACAGGACCTGCACTCCAGCAAAAGGTATGCCGATTTCAGTTGCCATAGCACCAGCCGTACCACAGAAAAATCCCACTCCAGCAAAAAGTACAGCAAGTCCACCGGCCGAAGACCTATCCCAACTGCAGAGACGGCCAATTCTTGCATATTGGAACCCCATTCCAGTTATTCCCAGTTTAAAAGACAATGCTTTCAATGTTGTTAGGGACTACATGCATATATTCACATCATTAGAAGATTATAGTGAAGACAAACACCATTTTCACATCTTCCTGTCCCACTTACGTGTAAGTGCTATTATTCATGGTGATTATTTTCCTGTTTTCTGCTGATTGAACACATCAATGATTTACATTACATTGTTGTAAGTAGGCGAGGGTCAATCTGGATAGTCATGATGAGCAAAGCTTGCTTGCGCTTTTCAAGGAAGCATTGCAGCACTATTGGTGTTACCTAAGGAAATCACACTTTGATGGCAAGTCTATAAATGAATTTCTGGTGAAGTCTCATGTGCTAAATTTAGAAGACATTGAATGGAAAAACCTTGTTATGCACTGGTCTCGTTCCGAGGATGAGGTATTGTCTATGATATCACATGACAATTTGAACTTCTACTTTTCCGCATGTGCTTTACGGATCTTTTTTGCAGGAAATCTGCTCGAAAAAGAATTCCGGTTTGAAAACAACGACAGGATATCACAAATATGCCGCCCGCTGCTTTGCTCTTGTTAGTACCTGTTGCCCTATATCACTGTACTTGCATACATACCTTGTTCATTATGTGACAGCAGTATGCATGATAGCTTGCTTATCAATTATTCGCTCCAAATTATCTGATCTGTATGAATGGTTACATTAGTTGTAGAATATATCCAATGCCAATGTAAATTTTTAGCTCTGCATTGTTCTTGTAAGTACCTTCTGTCCTTTATCAGTGTACTTATATTGACAGGTAGTTGTTCATGTACCATCACTCTGCAGCTTATTTTCCTTTGCCCTCCATTTTCTACACATAAGATCAATATTTACTCTTACCATAAGGTTGGATAACATCGATGATACTGAAGAAGTTTAGCTCTGCAATGCTCTTGGCTGTACCTTTTTGCCTGTATCGCTGTACTTACATTTATAGCTACTTGGTTATGTAGCATCACTCTTCATCTTATCTTAAATATTCTCCATTTTTTCTTATATTGTCACATCTATATTTACTCTTAACAAAATGTAGAATAAAGGCAATGCTTATGGAGAAGATTTCGTGGTAAACTTCTTGAATTCCCCCATCGGCATGGACAAGGGCTTTATAGAGCCTGCCTTCACCAATAATGTTAGTTTGTCCTTCTCAAGCCTTCAAACTTTGTTGTGTATATTTGGTTAGGCATGACTGCAATAGCTATTTATTTTTGGTGTTTGCATAAAATTGCATGTTTAAAGTTTATTATGTACTCCAGTTCATAAACAAAAGTTTGTCCTTCTCAATTTATGTTTTCAGTTGTACAACCAAGTTCCTTCTTCATACCATGTAAATAAAACTATACAGAGCAAGTGATCTTATTTTGCCAATCTGAAATGGGATAAATTGACAGCACACTAATCATTGATACTTATGATTTCTTGATCTGTAATCCAGTGGTGTCGTGAAGCTACCAACTCCTTCACAACGTCATTTCCTGCCATGTCTTGACCTGAACAATACTATATTGTGTTAATGCTAGTGATGAATTGTCAGCACTGATACTTATATGTGCAAAACCTGTCATCTGTATGCTTGTTTATCTTTCAGAGTGGGGAGGATATAAGCGTCAAACAAGTGCAGTCTCACCAGCTTGTTTCGGCTGCTTATGCTGCAGCTCGAGCAGGGCTAACCTTTCTTGAACTCTATTGAAGTCTTTGTCGGTTTTGTATATTATTTTGTCGGCGTGTTTAGTTGCCTTTGGTGGCGATCTTTGATGCCCGATGTATGTAATCTCTTTGTCATCTTGTGCTTTATTATCATAGTGGCGAACTTTGATGCCCAGTGGATGTAATATGCCGTAATTTCTTTATTGTATAGTCTAGGTTTTTTTCTTATTCACGATGCTGCAGTTATTTTACTGTATATATATCCTATCTTCGCAGTAAACCGACCAAACCGTAAAATTACGGTACATAATCGGGCCGTTATGCAAATCACCATGTATGATCCACATCATGGGCCCCGTCATCTTGGTCCGTTAACAGGCCTAAATGTAAACGGGCCCACTAGTAGATTCGGGCCATTAATAGGCCGAGTAAACCGCCGACCCTATTTTCCCAAAAAAACTCAATGGGCCTTTAGGAGGCTGAAAAGTAGGTTGGGCCTGAAACGTGCCGAACAACTCACGGGCCGGTAGCAGGCCAAAATAGACCCCGACCCATGAATATGCCAATCAAATCATGGGCTTATAACAGGCCAAAATTATCTCGGTCCTTGTTTGGCCCAATCAGATTATCGGTTGCGAGCATGCCGGATGCAAACCGGGCCGTAGTTAGGCCCAACTATATGACGGGCTTTTAACAGGCCCAAATTAATATAGGGCTGAAATGTTAAACGGGCCCTTAACAGGCCGAAACTAATATCAGGCAAGTGGGCCCAAAAGCATAGCGTCCAGTTGACGGGCCGAATCTGATATGGGCCATAATTTACCCCAAAGCCTCTTAAAGGGCGGGACCTGATCTGGGCCATAATTTGGCCCAGAACGTGGTAGGCTTTTAACGGGCCGGCTCTCATATGGGCCATTATTAGGCCCGGAACATGGCAGGACATTAATGGACCGGATCAAATATGGGCCGACATTTGTCCCAAAACATGGCAGCCAGTTAATGGGCCGGCCTACTAGGGTCCTCAAAATCTTGTGGGCCTACAGCTGGGTCGACCCATTAATGTCAGCAAAATCTCATGGGCCTTTAGCTGGGCCGCCCATTATGGTCCACAAAAATCTTGTGGGCCTTCACCTGGGCCGGCCCATTATGGCCCGTGAAAATCTTGTGGGCCTTTACCTGGGCCAGCCCATTATGGCCCACAAAATCTTCTGGGCCTTTAGCTTGGCAGGCCCATTATGGTCCGCAAAATCTTGTGGGCCTTTAGTTGGGCCGGCCCATTTAAACTTTATGGGCCACTTTTGGGCCGGTCCACGTGTTAACATGTCATAGGCGCATATCGCCCATTGGATGAGTGATACATGTGCCAACACTGAGCTGACACGTGTTTCCTATAGCCAATGATGATTTTACACGTGGAAAATCCCCATTGGTCCTGGCTATTAACGGGTTATCGGATCCAAAACCGGACCCGATAGCTTAACTGCGTTCCGTTACGGTGGATGCCACGTGTCGGTCACCCTTGACGAAAGCACTTCTATGACGCGCGATTTATCGTCATTGAAGTGGACACTTCCGTGATGATAATTTTGGTAATTTCAAGGAACACTTCTACGACAGCACATGTATGACTATCTTGATTCTGTCATAAACTTGTCATGGATGTACATGCATGACAGAAAACGTGACCTACTATGACAAACACGTATCATCACGGAAGTGTATTTTTTTGTAGTGTGAGTTCCTGAAGAACCGAAAAGAGCAATTAGATGCTCTCTTCACCCAAGCCAAAGAAGAGATGGAAGAAGCCAGAAAGAAGCTAGCAGAGGCAGAGCAGACTAGGCGTCTCCTGCTATCTAAAACTGTTGTCAATACAAATTTTCTTCATAATAGTTATGTTCAAATGTTTATCCAGTCAGCATGCCTGTTGTGATGTCCGTGCATCTACTGATGTGGCACAAAATAATTTTTTTAGGGTCATACAATAACAACAATTAGTTTCCAAACAATAATGATTTAAGCATTGGACATGGTATAGTTCACATAAGCCCAACATTCCAAGTTCAACTTCCACATCAAACTCATGCTCACAGATATCTGCACATTCATAGATAATGTCCACAACCATGATTCACTTCAAAGCCAAAAAAATGTGAGGAGAGTTATAAATAAAGAAAAAACTCTAGTTCCTGCTACCAGTGCGAGCACAACAAGTCAAGACCATGCGTAATTAATTATATTTTGATCATTTTTTGTGTTCTAAAATGCCGCCGGCTCATGGAAGGGCGTCTTGCCCGGCACGCGCAGATTCAATGGAGGCAAAGGGCAGGCGATCTGAAGCCGGTTTCATGCGGCGAGGAGGCGTGTTCAGCCGGGCCTGCAGCGAGTGGGGCCCTCTTGGCCGGCGCGCCGATTCAATGCCTGCGCTATGAGAGGTTGCGTCCGTGTCAGAGCAATCACTCCCTCCAATCCTTTTTTGTTTGGGTATAACAAAATCTCGTTTTCCATTCAAATTTTACAAGTAAAATTCGTGGACAAACTTTGACCCAAAATACGATGGGGACTAGTAAACCAGGACAGAGGTAGTAGTTTTTTTTATCAAAGAAGGGTTTCCCCTTCCGATTTTCATTACTGAAAAGCAACATCTAAACCATAGTATTTGCCCTAGAACTACCAAGTTCAACATCTCGCAACATAAACCAATACAACTATACGCCAAGGAGGTAGTAGTTATGAATTCCATTTTCACTCCATACCAATCGTTCTAAAAACTACTTAAGTACTTATAACGCGCCCTTGAAAATCGGAACTCTTGCCCCGCTAAAAATGATATTTTAAACATGGCTACTCGATCTGTGGCAACTGGCGAGCCACCGCCTCCAGGTCGATCACCTGTGGTCCCGACCATCAACTCCTACTGATCAAATTATTACGCGAGCTGACTATTCCTACAAAGGTGTGCTCCACCACGTACCCGGTACCCGCGCAAGCAGCAATCGTGCACCTAGGGTTTTAGGGTTTATTTGTTAAAGGTGCCTTTACGTAACTCTCATGTGTGCGAGACAGCGAGAGACTGACTGCGTGCGTGTGCCCCTTCTCTTCGTATATGTACTCCACCGTTTGTCTGGTGTCCAAAAAATTATACAGTAGTAATAACTACTAGCAATGTGCCAATGCGTTGCCACATGGTCAAAGTAGATTAATACATATTCACCGATTTGATAGAAAAAATAGTCTAGTTTTGAAATACGTGTATCACTAAAAATATCTTATGTTTCACTCAAAATATATTCCTTTGGCAGTTTTGATGAGATAAGGGAGGAAAGTTGTTGGTTTCAAGATTTGAGAAGTGGTATATATCTAATTTCTATTCTTACTAGTAATATGCCCGTACGTTGCACGGAACATCAAGATCTTGTGGGAGAAAAGGATGAACGAGGGAAGGCCTTATTTGCAAATGTGGAGAGGAGTGCGGGTAAATTGCCATAGTTTCTTTCCTATCCGTTAGATATAGATCGGACGACCTATATTGCAGGATGGCAGGCACACCATCATCACTGACTATGGTTTTTATAAGAGTAGAGATAAAAAATAGAGTTGGTGATGATGGTGTGCCTGCCATCCTGCAATATAGGCCATCCGATTTATATCTGACGGATAGGAAGGAAACTATGGCAATTTTGCAAAAAGATACCCACACCCCTCTCCACATTTGCAAATAAGGCCTTCCCTCGTTCATCCTTTTCTCCCACAAGATAAACTACTCATACAAATGCATCTTGATGTTCCGTGCAACGCATGGGCATCTTGCTAGTTGTTGCAAAAAGCTCATGCGTGTGTGTTGTGTGAGAGAGAGAGGGAGAGAGGAGGAGTACGGAGTGCATGTGTGGCAAAGACACAAAGAGTGTGTGTGCGAGAGGTATCAGCTTAAAATGAGGTGATAGTGTGTGTGTGCACGATCGAGAGGGCGTGTCTCAAGAAGGGACGAAAAATCTACATAGATACAAGGAGCGCAAGAGAGACATGTACGCGATAGTGGAAGCACGAGTGTGTGGGTGTATAAACCTATCTAGAGGCTAGTTGATCAATTATTGTGAGAGAAATACGAGTCGGGGGTGCGAAAGTGAGTGTTTTGTGTGTGTGTGAGAGAGAGACGATAGTCGGGAAGGGGAGTGGAAGCAGGAGTTGTGTGTGTGTGTGAGAGAGAGAGAGAGAGAGAGAGAGAGAGAGAGAGAAAGAGAGAGAGAGCGGGGGGGTAGTTTGTCTGATTGGTAAACAAATGAATAATGTCAGTTTTATAACTGGGATGAAGACGGAAAGGAGACCGCAACAAATGTTTTGTCTGCAGGAGAGAGTAATTTTAGTGGTATGAGTCATATCCATAGACATATAGGGTGTGTGAGAGAACCCCATAGAGAGAAAGACAAAGTGAAAGATGAGTGAGATTGTGTGTGTGGCGGTGAAAAGGAAAGCTTAGGTACCTAGTGATACCAGAGAACGGTAGAGACGTGAGAGATAATGAAAACCATGTAATGTATAATGATAGGGAGAGTGTGACACTTCTCAAGGGAGACGTCGAGAGACCATGTTTGCAAAGATAGGAGAAAAATGAAGTGAGCGTGCGGGTGAGCTAGAGAAAAGAGAATGATAGCTACATGAAGGAGCATGCGAGAGAGATGGGCGTGAAAGGAGTCAACATAAAAGGGATTCAAATATTTGAACTCGAGATGATGATACATGTAATTCATACTCGAACCAAAATTGATCTATCAAATATGCATACTCATATGAATTCACGCGCATCTATGTTATTTAATATGTAGATATTACTGATCCATACATTTTAGTAGAACACAATTTGGGTTAAATGTTTTTGAATTCAACCTTATGATTTTGAGATCATTGTATTTCTAAATCATATTATACATATAAAGGAGCAGAACTCTTTGTTGTGCTTTTGAAAGTATATATAAAAAATGATGTATATAGAATTTTATTCCAATTGAAAATGGATCCTGCCCGAACAAAAATAGAATACAAACTGGATTCGAATTGAGTTGGCACGGTAAACATGCACTCTTGCTTTGCAAAAATTTGAACGAAGCAGGGAAAGTCGCAGTAACCGCCCGAAACCAAAATCTATGAGATGGAAATTACTCCCTATCCCTAACACGCAAAGCCTATCGGCTCGATTTCTATAGGTTTTGATAGGGGTAGGTTTGTAATTTCACTCAAACATGACATAACTGCCTCTCACCCTGATTCATACATGGTGGGCGGTAAAACACAGTGTCTCCTTGGCCGAAATCGACTCCCTCCCCAATTCATACACGGTGGGCGCCAAAAACAAACTCTCGTTGGCAAATATTCAGTGTATGCGAGATTATCGTCCTATCCCCAACCGACTAATATTGATGTGATGTAGGAAATTTTAAACGGGGGCTAAGTTTGTAAATTTCCTCGCATTTGAGACAAGCGCACCCTGAAGACATGGTTCCCCTCTTCCTCTCTTCCTCCATTTCCCCATTCGTACTCCGTGGGCGCCAAAACACCCTCTCCACCCCAGCCTCCTCCGTCCACCACCCCATCCACCGCCGTCCTCATCCACCATGCCGGAATTGATACCCCGACACCGTCGTCCATTACAAGAGATCGACCTCTCTCATCCACGTCTTTGGACCAGGATCCTTGCATCCCGTCCTCTCGCTTCATCCCCGCCGTCGTCCACCTTGCCGGCACCACTCCTACGATCGTCTCATCCACCGCGCCCCGCCCCCACCGTCTACCCTCCTAGATATGCTTCCACGCTGCCGACAGCCATCGCTACCGCAACACTTTAAAATTCTCAGCAGATGCATACATGGCACCGCAACAGAGGCGGTACTCTTTCATATCTGCTCAACTTATTTATCGCAGCAAGAAAATAGATCGCCACTGCTTTACTCTGATTTCTTGTCCATCACTTACTTGTTAGTTGAAAGCAAACATTGGTTGCGAAGTTGCCTTTGTCCGGTTTGCACCTTCAGATCCGCCATGCCACACTCAACACTATACTCGCAATGCTTATGGGTTTCCCCTTTTATATTCCACACTAGTTAAATGACAGTAGACTAAATTTCAAAATTGGGTCAGTCAATTTTGAGAGCTTCACGGAGTTACGCGGTCTGAAGGAAGGGCTCTGTGGGGACGGTGGTTGTGGGGGGCGGTGGTGGGGCCTTGCCGAACAAAGAAAACTCGACGTGGGTGGGGGCGGGGGTGGGGGTGGGGTTGGCGGAGGAACACAGGCGGTGGGGGCAGTTCAGGAGGCGTGGGGGGTCGGGCGGTGGTTCGGCAGGCGGCCCGTGCGGTATTCTGTATGGGAAGAATCAGACACGAGGAAGAAGAAGAGTTAGGAGACGTAGGATCTTCATCCAACTGCCTGAAATGATCGACTGACCCAAATGACAAAAGTCACGCGACTTGCATGCAGACATGCTTTTATATTCAGTACCATCATAGTACTTGCTTAGCACTGTTCATGAATCCATCAAGCTAAACAACGTGCCACTCATAATTCCAAATTTGTTGCTAAAATACGAATTTGATATGATGTTGATATTACTAAACAGATAACGTTTAATTGGTCAGGTAATGTTCCTACTTTACTTTCGAAAGGCACGTGCACCACATATAGAGAGACAACAGGGAGTTGCATTCTTAATGCGCTCTGGTTCATCATGTGTGGGCACTGCGCAACGAACATTTTATTATCCAAAATCTGCTTGCTCTTCTTTAGCATGTTCCTCTTCCGTTCTTCTTTAATAAGTACTATCTCTGTTCCTAAATACAAGTCTTTGTATAGGTTCCACCATGGACTACATATGGAGCAAAATGAGTGAATCTACACTCTAAAATGTATCGGTATACATCTGTATGTGATTGTGATCCATAGTGGAAATCTCTACAGAGACTTATATTTTGGAACGAAGGGAGTATGATAGTAGTACAATATGTTCCTTGTAGTGAAGATGAGCAGGGACATTTGCAGTGTAGAGGTCTATACGGTCGGTTGTGATGGACACTTTGAACTCTCCGGGCCTCTTTGATTCGTAGGATTTTGTAAACATAGGAATAGGATTTGTAGTGGCCTGCCCACTTGAATCCTATAAGATTAGCAAGGAAATGTGGTGAGCTGTGTCGCCTTTGAGAGTTACATCGATATTAATAAAGACCGCACCTTCAGTTGAAGAGAGCTGGTATCCGAAGCCTTTCTAGCCATACCGGCAATACTAGCACATATATTCCAGCAAGTTCCACTTTGCTGATTTTACTCCTGATGCTTACGGTTTTCCCGTTATATCTACACTATGATCTGTGTAGCTGCTATGTGTCGCACTAGCAGCAGTCCACTTTTGAAGCTAAACAACACACCATTCATAAGTCCAAAGCTTACTTCTTCAAATAAGAATTGTGATATGATAATGCATATATTCCCATCATGGGAAGATTATAGTGAAGACAAACAACATTTTCACATCTTCCTGTCCCACTTACATGTAAGTGCTATTATTCATGGTGATTATTTTCCTGTTTTCTGCTGATTGAACACATCAATGATTTACATTACACCGTTGTAAGTAGGTGAGGGTCAATCTGGATAGTCATGACGAGCAAAGCTTGCTTGCGCTTTTCAAGGAAGGATTGCAACAATATCGGTGTTACATGAGGAAATCACACTTTGATGGCAAGTCTATAAACGAATTTCTGGTGAAGTCTCCTGTGCTAAATTTAGAAGACATTGAATGGAAAAACCTTGTTATGCAATCGTTCTCGCTCCTGTGATGAGGTACTGTCTATGATATCACATCACAATTTGAACTTCTACTTTTCCGCATGTGCCTTACGGATCTTTTTTGCAGGAAATCAGCTCGAAGAAGAATTCTGGTTTGAAAAGAACGACAGGATATCGCAAATATGTTGCCCGCTGCTTAGCTCTTGTTAGTACCTGTTGTCATATATCACTGTACTTCCATTCATACCTGGTTCATTATGTGACAGCAGTATGCATGATAGCTTGCTTATCAATTGTTCGCTCCAAATTATCTGATATGTATGAATGGTTACATTAGTGTAGAATATATCCAATGTTAATGAAATTTTTTAGCTCTGCATTGTTCTTGTAAGTACCTGCTGTCCTTTATCAGTGTATTTATATTGACAGGTAGTTGTTCATGTACCATCACCCTGCATCTTATTTTCCTTTGCCCTCCATTTCTATGCATCAGATCTATATTTACTCTTACCATAAGGTTGGATAACACTGATGGTCCTGAAGAAGTTTAGCTTTGCATTGCTCTTGGTTGTACCTTTTGCCTGTATTGTTGTACTTACATTTATAGCTACTTGGTTATATAGCATCACTCTTTATCTTATCTTAAATATTCTCCATTTTTTCTTCTATTATCACATCTATATTTACTCTTAACAAAATGTAGAATAAAGGCAATGCTTATAAAGAAGATTCTGTGGTAAACTTCTTGAATCCCCGCCCCCCATCAGCGGGGGCAACGGCTTTATAGAGCCTATCACTCTGCATTGTTCTTGTAAGTACTTGCTATCCTTTATCAGTGTATTTATGTTGACATGTAGTTGTTCATGTACCATCACTCTGCAACTTATTTTCCTTTGCCCTCAATTTTCTGCGCATCAGATCTATATTTACTCTTACCATAAGGTTGGATAACATCGATGGTCCTGAAGAAGTTTAGCTCTGCATTGCTCTTGGATGTACCTTTTGCTTGTATTGTTGTACTTACATTTATAGCTACTTGGTTATGTAGCATCACTCTTCATCTTATCTTAAATATTCTCCATTTTTTCTTATACTATCACATCTATATTCACTGTTAACAAAATGTAGAATAAAGGCAATGCTTATGAAGTAGATTTTGTGGTAAACTTCTTGAATTGCCCCCACCCATCAGCATGGACAAGGGCTTTATAGAGCATGTCTTCACCAATAATGTAAGTTTGTCCTTCTCAAGACTTCAAACTTTGTTGTGCATAATTGGTTAGGCATGACTACAACAGCTGTTTATTTTTGGTGTTTGCATCAAATTGCATGTTTAAAGTTTATTATGTAGTTCATAAACAAAAGTTTGTCCTTCTCAATTTAAGTTTTCAGTTGTACAACCAAGTTCCTTCTTCATACCATGTAAATTAAACTATACAGAGCAAGTGATCTTATTTTGCACTGCATGTATGCTTATGTTCTTGATCTGTAATCTAATGGTGTGGTGAACCTACCAACTACAGCACAATGTCATATTCTGCAATGTCTTAACTATGAACAATGTCATATCGTTCTACTATTATTTAAACCGTCTCTTTATTTGCCAATCTGAAATGGGATAAATTGACAAAGACACTAACCATTGATACTTATGAGTTCTTGATCTGTAATCCAGTGGTGTCGTGAAGCTGCCAACTCCTTCACAATGTCATTTCCTGCCATGTCTTAACCAGAACAATACCATATTGTGTTAATGCTATTTTAAACTGTGTCACTTTATTCGTCAGTAAGAAATGTGATGAATTGTCAGCACTGAAACTTATATGTGCAAAACCTGTCATATGTCTGCTTGTTTATCATTCAGAGTGTGGAGGATATAAGTGTCAAACAAGCGCAGTGTCATCAGCTTGCTTAGTTGCTTGCGCTGCAGCTCCCGAGAAGGGCAAACCTTTCTTGAACTCTATTGAAGTGCTGTTGGTTTTGTATATTATTTTGTTGGCGTGTTTATTTTCACTGGTGGCGATCTTTGATGCCTAGTGTATGTAATATGTTGTCTGATTGTGCTTTATTATCATAGTGGCAAACTTTGATGCCCAGTGGATGTAATATGCCGTAATTTCTTTTTTGTATAGTCTAGGTTTTTTTCTTATTCACGAGGATGCAGTTATTTTACTTTATATATATCTTCTCTTCGCAGTAAACTGGCCAAACCATAAAATTACGGTGCAAAATCGGGCTGTCATGCAAATCACTACATAATCGGTCCATTAACAGGCCTAAATGTAAACTGGCCCACTAGTAGATTCGGCCTCTAATAGGCCGAGTAAACCGCCGGCCCTATTTTTGCAAGAAAATTCAATGGGCTTTTAGGAGGCTGAAAATTAGGTTGGGTCTGAAACGTGCCGAACAGCTCACGGGCCGGCAGCAGGACGAAATAGAACCCGGCCCATGATTGTGCCAATCACATCACGGGCCGTTAATAGGCCAAAATTGTCTCGGTCCTTGTTTGGCCCAATCAGATTATCGGTTGTGAGCAGGTCGGATGCAAACCGGGCCGTAGTTAGGCCCAACTATATGATGGGCTTTTAACAGGCCGAAATAAATATAAGGCCGAACTGTTAAACAGGCCTTTACAGGCTGAAACTAATATCAGGCCAAATTACTAAATGGGACTTTAGCAAGTGGGCCCAAAAGCATAGCGTCCAGTTGACGAGCCGAATCTGATATGGGCCATAATTTAGCCCAAAGCCTCTTAAAGGGCCGGATCTAATCTGGGCCGTAATTTGGCCCAGAACGTGGTAGGCTTTTAACGGGCCGGATCTCATATGGGCCTTTATTGGGCTCGGAATGTGGCATGCTATTAATTGACTAGATCAAATATGGCCCGGCATTTGGCCCAAAACATGGCAGCCTGTTAACGGGCTGGCCCATTAGTGTCCTCAAAATCTTGTGGGCCTTTAGCTGGGCCGACCCATTATGGTCGGCGAAATCTCGTGGGCCTTAAGCTGGGCCCGCCCATTATGGTCGGCGAAATCTCATGGGCCTTTAGCTGGGCCAGACCATTATGGTACACAAAATCTTATGGGCCTTTAGTTGGGCCGGGCCATTTAATATTTATGGGCCACTTTTGGGCCGGTCCACATGTCAACATATCATAGGCGCATCTCGCCCATTGGATGAGTGACACCTGTGCCAACGCGGAGATGACACATGGTTTCGTCGGCCAATGAGAATTTACACGTGGAAAATCGTCATTGGTCATGGCTGTTAGCGGGTTATCGGATCCAAAACCGGACCCGATAGCTTAACGGCGACCCGTTATGGTGGATGCCACCTGTTTGTCACCCTTGACGAAAGCACTTCCATGACGCGGCATTTATCATCATGGAAGTGAACACTTCTGTGATGATAATTTTGGTAATGTCATGGAACACTTCTATGACAGCACAGGTATGACTATCTTGATTCTGTCATAAAATCGTCATGGATGTACATGCATGACAGAAAATGTGACCTACTCTGACAAACACGTATCATCACGGATGTGTATTTTTTTGTAGTGGTAGTGATGCCAATTAAATCAGATAGATCAGCAGCCACAGAAAACACAAGCCCAACTGTACCACACTTTACCCCTACTCCACTGACCAAACCCCTATTAGAACTGCTGAGAGCCCAGCGTCCGGTACTGTCTATGATATCAATTCAAAATTTGAACTCCTAATTTTTTCTGCATGTGCCTTACCTTCTCTCTTGTATGAAAACTAATTTCAGATGAATCTCCTTGCTCAAAGGATCATACAATCTCACAATAGGCTCTGCATTGCTCTTGTCAGTACCTCTTGCCCTTTGTCAGCATACTTACACTTATTGCTGCTTGATTATGTAGCATCACTGTAAATGTTCGCTTCTTTATCCTCCCTTTGCTTGAAATTATAAGATCTATATTTACTCTTAGATAAATGTAGAATTAACACAATGGTTATGAAGTTTGGGATTGCTCCTGTAAGTACCCGTTGTCATGTACTCCCTTTGTATCGAATTAATTGTTGATCAATTAGATGTATTTAGAACTTAATAGTGCTAGATACATCCACTTGAGCGACAAGTAATAACGGACGGTGGTGGTATTACTGTACTTGCATCGCGAGATAGTTGATTGTCTAGCATTACTCTGCATCTTACCTGCCCTGCCCTCCACTTTTTGCAAATTATCATATCTACATTTACTCTTAGCAAAATGTTGAATAAAGCCAATGCCACTACACACGTTGATGTCTGCATTCCTCTTGTCAGTACCTTTTGCCTTGTAACCATGTACTTAATTAATTGCTATTTGATTATGTATCATCAGTCTGCACCTGAACTTCATTATCCCCTGTTTCTTCCAATATTGTTTGATCTATATTTACTCTTTGAAAAATGTAGAATAATGGCAACGCTTATAAAGAATTTTCTTTGGGGAATTTATTGAATTATCCTTTCATCAACATGGAGAAGGGCTTTGTCCAGCCCGTGTTAACATGTAATGTAAGTTCATCCTTCTCAAGCCTTCAAACTTTGCTCTAGTATAGACTTGGATATGCATCATTTCCTCCAGTGCTATTTACTTTGCTGTTTACATCTGATTGGATGTTTGCAACAACTACCAGTTTTAAATTGTAGTTGTAAAAACATGTCCCTTATGCAGAACAGATCCATTTATTTGCTTATATAATTGTGAAACCTGTTACGTGTCTCCTTGTTTCTCTTTTAGAGTCGTATCTCTTATGCCAGGCAGAACTTTAGGGAAGATAGTGAGCTAAACCATACTGAGGACAGCGAGATGACCCCAAGGTCCTATCTTGATGAAGACGGTGAGTTGAAGCTACTCACCAGCAGGTGTGAGACAACCTCTGTGCAGTCGCTGCCTCAATCAGTTCGACTTCTTCAGTCTCAACTTAAAGCGGAAAGGCGTGCTTCAGCTCAGCTCCGACTTGAAGTCAAAGATGCAATGAAGATGTCAGAGGACTGCCTTGTGCACTATGGTGCCATACCGCTAGGGATGGAGCATCTACCGCTGACACAATTGAGGTCTCATCAGCTTGTTCGACTGCTTGCGGGGCCTGTCCTGGCCAGGCCTAGTGCCTTATGAAGTGCTCTCGGTTTTTTATATTGTTTTGTCGGCGCATTGATATGCACTGGTGGCGACCTTTGATGCAAAGTGTATGTAATCCGCGGTCAGGTTGCACTTTATTATCACCGGTAGCGAACTTTGATTCCCAGTGGATGTAATATGCCATAATTTCTTTATCATATAGTCTAGGTTTATTCTTTTGTCGGTATGCTATAATTTAGGCCAGAAGGTTAAGTGGATCTCAGTGTTGTCGGTCTTCAGGCCGGCCTGTTACTCATATGGGCCAAAACGTGGGCCTATAATCATCTTGGGCCATTAGCAGGTCTAAACCTATAGTAGTTTCCCGCCTTTAACATGTCGAGTAAAGTTCTAGCCAGCTAGGCTAGAAAATACCATGGGCTTTTAACAGGCTAAAACCTAGATTGGGCTAGTGTTGAGCCGAAAAATTCACGGGCCAATACAGGCCGAAACTGCCTATGGCCCATGTTTGGCCCAAATAGGACGAGCAGTTAACAGGCCAAAATATATCTCGGACCTGTTTGGCCCAATAAAATTATGGGATTTAAGCAGGCCGGTATCCACGCGGGCCATAGGCCCAAAAGTGTCACGGGCCATTATCAGATGGGCTATAAGCAGGTCAGATTCAACGCTGGCTGTAATTAGGCCAACTGTTACACGGGCCATTAACAGGCTGATAGGCCAATTGGGCTGAAATTTATCCACGAATACTACGGGCCTTTAAGAGGCCTAAAGTTACTTCGGACAAGAAATAGCTCAGTTTCTGCATGGGCCGTTAAATGGCCTAAAGTTAAACTGGGCCGACAACGTCCCTGATGCACCACGGGCCGCTAACAGGCCGAAACTATTATCGGGCCGAACTGGTAAACGGGTATTTAACAGGCTGAAATACAAACATGTCTTAGAATGGGCCCAAAAGAATAGTGGCCTGTTAATGGGCCTGATCGGATATGGGCCGTAATTTGGCCCAAAACACGGCAGACTGTGAATGGGCCTGATCTGGTATGGGCCTCAATTTGGCCAAAAACATGGCAGTCTGTTAACGGGCCTGCTCACGAGTGTCTAAAAAACATGGTGGGCCTTTAGTTGGCCCGGCCTTTTTACCTAAAATGGGCCATTGTTGGGCTGTGCCACGTGTCCACATATCATAGGCGTCTTCCGTCCATTGTAGGAATGACATCTGTCCCAACGATTAGCTGACACGTGCATCATCCGGCGAATGAGAATTTTACACATGGAAAATCCCCATTGGTCGGGGCTGTTAACGGGTTATCGATCCAAACTGGAACATGATAGCTTAATGGCGACCCGTTATGGTGGATGCCATGTGTCGGTCACCCTTGACGAAAGCACTTCCATGACGCGCGATTTATCATCATGGAAGTGGACACTTCCGTGATGATAATTTTGGTAATGTCATGGAACACTTCTACGACAACACAGGTATGACTATCTTGATTCTGTCATAAAATCGTCATGGATGTACATGCATGACAAAAAACTTGACCTACTGTGACAAACACGTATCATCACGGAAGTGTTTTTTTGTAGTGCTTGGATCGGGAGTTCGCGGGACGGATCATGATTGGATTGCGAAGACGTTTGACTACATCAACCGTGTTTCTTAATGCTTCCGCTTAGCGATCTACAAGGGTATGTAGATGCAATCTCTCCTCTCATAGATGGTCATCTCCTAGATTGGATCTTGGGTGTTTGTTGGAAAAAAATCCCATGCAACGTTCCCCAACAGTGGTATCAGAGCTATGTTTATGCGTAGATGACATCACGAGTAGAACACAAAGGAGTTTGTGGGTGTTGATATTCAGATTGCTTCCTCGATTCCACGGTATTGGGGGATGAAGCGGCCCGAACCAACCTTACATGTCCATGTACATGAGACCGGTTCCATTGAGAGACATGTGACTTTGTTGCATAAAGATGGCTGGCGGGTGTTTGTCTCTCCCACCTTAGTTGAATCGGATTGGACAAAGGAGGTCCTTGTAGAAGGTTAAATAGCAACTTGCATATCACTGTTGTGGCTTTGTGTAGGTAAGAATCGTTCTTGCTAGATACCCATAGCAGCCACGTAAAACATGCAACAACAATTAGAGGACGTCTAACTTGTTTTTGCAGGGTATGTTGAGATATGATATGGCCAAAGACATGATGATATATATTTTATGTATGATATGATCATGTTTGTAATAGTTTATATCGACTTGCATGTCGATGCATACAGCAACCGGCAGCAGCCATAGGGTTTTCTTTAATTATTGTATGACTTGCGTGTCAATCATTAAGCGCTATGTAATGCTTTACTTTATCGCTAAGTGGTAGCAATAGTAGTAGAAGCATGGTTGGCGTGACAACCCCGATGGCGGCACGATGATGGAGATCATGGTGTCATGCCGGTGCTTTGGAGATGGAGATCAAAAGCACAAGTTGATGGCCATATCATGTCACTTATGATTTGCATGTGATGTTAATCCTTTTATGCATCTTATTTTGCTTAGGACGACGGTAGCATTATAAGGTGATCCCTCACTAAAAATTTCAAGATAAAATTGTGTTCTACCCAAGTGTGCACCATTGTGAAAGTTCGTCGTTTCGAAGGACCACGTGATGATCAGGTGTGATAGACTCTATGTTCACATACAATGGGTGCAAGCCAGTTTTGCTAATGCGGAACACTTGGGTTAAACTTGACCAGCTAGCATGTACAGATATGACCTCATAACACAAGAGACCGAAAGGTCGAACATGAGTCATATAGTAGATATGATCAACATGGAGATGTTCACCATTGAAACCACCTCATCTCACGTGATGATCGGACAGGGGTTGGTGAATTTGGATCGTGTTACACTCGGACAACTGGAGGGATGTTGATTTGAGTGGGACTTCTTAGGTAATATGATTAATTGACTCATTATCATGAATAGTAGTCTAAAGTTGCCTTTGCAAATTTATGTTGTAGATCAATGGCTCGCTCAATAGCTCCCCTGAGTTTCAATGCGTTCCTATAGAAAGCTAAGCTGAAAGCTGATGAAAGTAACTTTGTGGACTGGGCCCGTACTCTGAGGATTATCCTCACGGCTTACCATAAGTCTTATGTACTTGATGCACCGCTTGGTGCGCCACCCCCTCCACCGACTGTGGACGTTGTGAACGCCTGGCAGCCACGTGTTGATGACTACTCAATAGTTCAGTGTGCCATGTTGTATGGCTTAGAGCCGGGACTTCAAAGGCGTTTTGAACATCATGGATCATATGAGATGTTCCAGGAGTTGAAGTTTATCTTTGAGAAGAATGCCCTGATCGAGAGGTATGAGACATCTGATAAGTTCTATGCCTACAAGATGGAGGAGAACGGGTCTGTCAGTGAGCACATACTCAGAATGTCTAGGTACTACAACCATCTGGCTGAGTTGGGAATTGAGCTCCCGCCAGAGGCTGTCACTGACAGAGTTCTTCAATCGCTACCACCTAGCTACAAGAGCTTTGTGTTGAACTATAACATACAAGGGATGAACAAGTCAGTCTCCGAGCTGTTCGCGATGCTGAAAGTTGCTGAGTCAGACATCCAGAAGGAGCATCAAGTATTGATGGTGAATAAAACCATTAGTTTCAAGAAGAGCAAGGCAAAGAAGGGAAACTTCAAGAAGAGTGGCAGAACAGTTGCTCCTCCCGTGAAGAAACCCAAGGCTGGACCCAAGCCGGAAACTAAGTGCTTCTATTGCAAGGGAACTGGCCACTGGAAGCGGAACTGCCCCAAGTATCTAGCCGACAAGAAGGGGGCCAACGTCAACAAAGGTATATGTGATATACATGTTATTGATGTGTACCTTACCAACTCTCGTTGTAGTGCCTGGGTATTTGATACCGGTTCAGTTGCTCATATTTGCAACTCAAAGCAGGAACTACGGAATAAACGGAGGCTGGCGAAGGACGGAGTAATGATGCACGTAGGAAATGGTTCCAAGGTTGATGTGATCGCCGTCAGCACGCTCGCTCTTCGATTACCATCGGGATTAGTAATGAACCTGAATAATTGTTATTTAGTGCCTGCGTTGAGCTTGAACATTATATCTGGATCTTGTTTAATGCGAGCCGGTTACTCATTTAAATTAGAGAATAATGGTTGTTCTATTTATATGGGTAATATCTTTTATGGTCATGCACCCATTGTGAGGGGGTTATACTTATTGAATCTCGATAGTGATGATACACATGTACATAACATTGATGCCAAAAGATATAGAGTAGATAATGATAATACCACTTTCTTGTGGCACTGTCGCTTAGGTCATATTGGTGTAAAGTGCATGAAGAAACTCCATGCTGATGGACTTTTGGAGTCACTTGATTTTGAATCCACTACTAGAAAAAAGATTATCCCCAATATAACTACTAGTGGCGCACCATGATGGTGGTGTGCCATCGCTATATCTTGATGGCGCACTGAATCAAAGTTGACATTGCTATATTTTACTAATAGCGCACCACATGAGCAGTGCGCCATTGCTATTTTTTTGTTCCATCCCCCCCCCCCCCCACCAAACATAGCAATGGCGCACCACACCTAGGTGCGCCACTGCTATGCTACATAGCAGTGGCACACCTTGGTGTGGTGCACCATTGCTATGTCTGGTGGGGGTGTGCCTGCGTGTGTGTGAGACGTTAGTAATGGCGCACCCGTGCGCCATTACTAACGTCTCACACACACAAACACACACCCCCCGTGTGGATCACCTTTTAGGTTTTTTAAAAAATAAAAGAAAATTATAAAAGATTCAAAAAAATCAAAAAATAGACGCCCATGTGTTATGTGTTCTAGTTGTTAGGAAAATTAACAAACATGAATTTTGATTTTTTTTGCAAAAGGCCGCCGTGATTCGGTAAAATGGCCGTAACTTTTGCATACGACCTCCGATGAAAAAGTTTTTTATGTGAAAAATAATCTACTCGAAAAGTTACATCCAAATTTGACCAGCTACGCCCGTTAACGATTTTCTAGAATCCTCAAAAACCTAACAGAAAAAAGTTACAATGCTTGTAAGATCTGAAGGCAAAAAAAAATAAAAAAAATAGTAGTGGCGCACCGTGGGTGTGGTGCGCCATTAGTAATTTTCCCGCCTTCCAAATTCAAAAAAAATAAACAAAGTTAGTAGTGGTGCGCCATTACTAGTATTGAAATTTCAAAACTAGTAATGGCGCACCACACCCATGGTGCGCCACTACTAAGTATGTAACGCCACAACCACTATATATATTACCTCTTCTTCCTCTTCCTCCTCCCCTCCATCACTTCTTCCCTTTTCTACCTACCTCTTCTTCCTCCTCCCCTCCTCCATGCCCCTCCCTCCTCCTCATGGCTCTCCAACGACCTCCTCCTCCCTCCTCCTCACGGCTCTTCGGCGACCTCCTCCTCCTCTCCGGTGACCTCTTCCTCCTCGTCACGGCTCTCCGGCGACCTCCTCCTCTCTGGTGACCTCCTCCTCCTCCTCACGGCTCTCCGGTGACCTCCTTCTCCTCCTCTCCGGCGACCTCCTCCTCCCTCCTCCCTCCTCCTCACGGTCTCTCCTCTCTCCTCCTGCTCCCTCTCTCCTCTCTCCTCTCCTCTCTCCTCCCTCCTCCTCCCTCCTCTCCTCCCTCCTCTACTTCCAGCCACATGTGGAGCTCCCCGGCACAAAGAAGGTACCAAATCCAGAAAATATTCGAAAAAAATTGCAAAAAAAAATCAGCCCAAATCCGGATCCAGATTTCAAAATTTTAGTAGTGGCGCACCTGTTCATCTTACCAGTGGCGCACATGTATGGTTAGTAATGGCGCACCAGGTGGTGCGCCACTACTATCTGGATTACTAATGGCGCACCAGAGGTGCGCCATTACGATTTGTTACTAGTGGTGTGTTAATAGTGGCGCACCATGGGTGCGCCATTAATAGCAAAAATAGGTGCGCCACTAACAGCCTTTTTTCTAGTAGTGATCACTTGACACATGCGAACCATGCCTCATGGGCAAGATGACTAAGACCCCGTTTTCCGGAACAATGGAACGGGCAAGTTACTTGTTGGAAATCATACATACTGATGTGTGCAGTCCGATGAGCGTTGACACGCGCGGTGGATATCGTTACTTTCTCACCTTCACCGATGACTTGAGTAGATACGGGTATATTTACTTAATGAAGCATAAGTCTGAAACGTTTGAAAAGTTCAAGCAATTTCAGAGTGAAGTTGAGAATCATCGTAACAAGAATATTAAATTCCTACGATCCGATCGAGGGGGAGAATATCTGAGTTATGAGTTTGGCAATCACTTAAGACATTGTGGAATTGTTTCACAGTTGACGCCACCTGGAACACCACAACGTAATGGTGTGTCTGAACATCGTAATCGTACCTTATTGGATATGGTGCGTTCTATGATGTCTCTTGTCGATCCGCCACTATCATTTTGGGGTTATGCGTTAGAGATAGCTGCATTCACTTTAAATAGGGCACCATCTAAGTCCGTGGAGACGACGCCGTATGAACGGTGGTTTGGCAAGAAACCTAAGTTGTCATTTCTTAAGGTTTGGGGCTGCGATGCTTATGTCAAAAGGCTTCAGTCGGAAAAGCTCGAACCCAAAGCGGACAAATACGTCTTCAGTTGGTACCCAAAAGAGACGGTTGGGTATACCTTCTATCTCAGATCCTAAGGCAAAGTGTTTGTCGCTAAGAACGGGTCCTTTCTCGAGAAAGAGTTTCTCTTGAAAGAATTGAGTGGGAGGAAGACAGAACTTGATGAGGTTGTTGAACCTCTACTTCAACCAGTGAGTACTGCAGTGCAGAAAGATGTTTCTATGGCACCTACGTCAGTTGAAGAGGAAACTAATGATAGTGATCATGAAGTTTCAGATCAAGTTACTATCGAACCTCGTAGGTAGACAAGGGTACGTACAACTCCTGAGTGGTACAACAACCTTGTCTTAGAGGTCATGTTGTTGGACAACGATGAACCTACGAGCTATGGAGAAGTGATGGTGGGCCCGGATTCCGGCAAATGGTTAGAGGCCAGGAAATCCGACATGGGATCCATGTATGAAAACAAACTTTGGACTTTGGAAGTATTACCTGAAGGGCGAAAGGCCATTCAGAATAAATGGATCTTCAAGAAGAAGACGGACACGGACGGTAATGTCACCGTCTATAAAGCTTGACTTGTGGCAAAGGGGTTTTCACAAGTTCAAGGAGTTGGCTATGATGAGACTTTCTCATTCGTAGCGATGCTTAAGTCCGTTAGAATCATGTTGGCAATAGCTTCATTTTTCGATTATGAAATCTGGTAGATGGATGTCAAAACATCGTTCCTTAACAGTTTCCTTAAGGAAGAGTTGTATATGATGCAACCGGAAGGTTTTGTCGATCCAGAGAATGCTGACAAAGTGTGAAAACTCCATCGATCCATTTATGTAGTGGTGCAAGCATCTCGGAGTTGGAATCTTCGCTTTGATGAGGTGATCAAAGCATTTGGGTTTACAGAAGTTTACGAAGAAGCTTGTATTTACTAGAAAGTGAGTGGGAGCTCTATAGCGTTTCTAATATTATATGTGGATGACATAATTCTGATTGGAAACAATATAGAACTTTTGGAAAACGTGAAGGAATATTTGAACAAGAGTTTTTCAATGAAGGACCTAGGAGAAGCTTCTTTCATATTAGGCATCAAGATCTATAGAGATAGATCAAGATGCTTGATAGGACTTTCACAAAGCACATACCTTGATAATATTTTGAAGACGTTCAAAGTGAATCAGTCCAAGAAGGGGTTCTTGCCTGTTTTGCAAGGTGTGAAGTTGAGTCAGACTCAATGCCCAACGACTATAGAGGATAGAGAAAAGATGAGTGTCTTCCCCTATGCCTCTGCCATAGGCTCTATCATATATGCGATGTTGTGCACAAGACCAGATGTCAGCCTTGACATAAGTATGGCCGGAAGGTTTCAAAGTAATCCAAGAGTGGATCACTAGACAGTGTGAAGAATATCCTTAAGTACCTGAAAAGAATTAAGGAAATGTTTCTCGTTTATGGAGGTGATCAAGAGCTCATCGTAAAGGGTTACGTCGATGCAAGCTTTGACACTGATCCGGATGACTCTAAATCTCAAACCGGATACATATATATTCTAAATGGGGGAGCGGTAAGCTGGTGCAGTTCCAAGCAAAGCGTGGTAGCTGATTCTACATGCGAAGCGGAGTACATAGCTGGCTCGAAGGCAGCAAAGGAAGGTGTCTGGATGAAGCAGTTCATGACAGATCTTGGAGTTGTGCCCAGTGCACTGGACCCGATGACTCTGTTCTGTGACAACACTGGTGCCATTGCTCTAGCCAAGGAACCAAGGTTTCACAAGAGGACCAGGCACATAAAGCGAAGCTTCAATTCCATCCAAAATTACATCAAGGAGGAAGACATAAACATTTGCAAAGTTTGTACGGACATGAATGTTGCAGATCCGTTCACTAAACCTCTTCCACGGTCAAAGCACGATCAACACCATAACTCTATGGGTGTTAGATTCATTACCATGTAATGCTAGATTATCGACTCTAGTGCAAGTGGGAGACTGTTGTAAATATGCCTTAGAGGCAATAATAAAGTGGTTATTATTATATTTCCTTCTTCATGATAATCGTTTATTATCCATGCTACAATTGTGTGGATACATAGACAACAACATGTCCCTAGTAAGCATCTACCGGACTAGCTCATTGATCAAAGATGGTTATGGTTTCCTAGCCATGTACATGAGTTGTCATTTGATAACGGGATCACATCATTAGGAGAATAATGTGATGGGCAAGACCCAAACTATGAATGTAGCATATGATCGTATCAAGTTTATTGCTATTGTTTTTTCTGCATGTCAAGTATATGTTCCTATGACCATGAGATCATGCAACTCACTGGCACCGGAAGAGTGCCTTGTGTGTACCAAACGTCGCAATGTAACTGGGTGACTATAAAGGTGCTCTACAGGTATCTCCGAGGGTGTCTGTTGAGTTGGCATGGACCAAGACTGGGATTTGTCACTCCGTACGAGGGAGAGGTATCTCAGGGTCCACTCGGTAATACAAAATCACAATAAGCTTGCAAGCAATGTGACCAATGAGTTAGCCATGGGATCTTGTATTAAGGAACGAGTAAAGAGACTTGCCGGTAACGAGAATGAACTAGGTATGGAGATACCGACGATCGAATCTCGGGCAAGTAACATACCGATAGACAAAGGGAACCGCATGCGGGATTAGCTGAATCCTTGACATCGAGGTTCGACAGTTAAGATCTTCATAGAACATGTAGGAATCAATATGGGCATCTAGGTCCCACTATTGGTTATTGACTGTAGAGGTGTCTCAGTCATGTCTGCATAGTTCTTGAACCCGCAAGCTCTATACACTTAACGTTTGGTGACGATATAAGTATAGTTGAGTCATTATGGTGGTTACCAAAGGTTGTTCGGAGTACCGGATGAGATCCTGGACATGAGGAGGAACTCCAAAATGGTCCGGAGGTGAAGATTGATATATTGAACGAAGGATATTGGAGTCCAAAATTGTTCCAGGGGTATCGGGTGATGACCACCGTCACCGAAATGGGTTTCGGGGGCCCCCGACAAGTGTTGGGGGGGGGCATGGGCCAAGGGGAGGGGGCAAACCAGACCACTAAGGGGATGAGCGCCCCTCTCACCCCATCTCACGTAACCAGGAGGGTTGGGGGCGCCCCCTAGGGATTCCCACCTCCCGGCTTGGGGGGCAAGTCACCCTAGGGGAGATCCCATCTGCCTTAGCCGCCGGACCCCTAGGGGAAACCCTAGGGGCGCCACCCCCTACTTCCTTCCCCTATATATAGAGAGGTAGAGAGAGGGAAGCCACACCCCAAGATCACATCTCCATGCCACGGTGCTGCCTCTCCTCTCCCTCGCATCCCTCTTCATCTCCGTAGTGCTTAGTGAAGCTCTGCTGAGATTCCGCCACCACCACCGCCACCACGCTGGCGTGCTGCCGGAGGACTTGAGCTACTACTTCACCATTGCTCGCTGTATCAAGGAGATGAAGGCGTCATCAAGCCGTACGTGTGTTCAACGCGGAGGTGCCGTCCGTTCGGCACTTGGATCGGGAGTTCGCGGGACGGATCGTGATTGGATCGCGAAGATGTTCGACTACATCAACTGCGTTTCTTAACGCTTCCGCTTACCGATCTACAAGGGTATGTAGATGCAATCTCTCCTCTCGTAGATGGTCATCTCCTAGATTGGATCTTGGGTGTTCGTAGGAAATTGTTTGTTTCTCATGCAACGTTCCCCAACAATAACAAATGGAGTCCAAACGGAATAAAACTTTTTCGCGATGATTTTTCTTGGACCAGGAGACTTGGAGATGAATTTGGAGGAGCCACGAAGTGGCCACAAGGACGGAGGGCCCGCCCAGGGGGGTAGGGCACGCCCCCACCCTCGTGGGCCCCCCGTTCCTGTCCTGGCCTAATTTTTTCACCTATATATTCCCAAATATCCCCAAACCACAAGAGGCATCAATGAAAACGCTTTTCCACCGCCGCAACCTTTTGTACCCATAAGATCCCATCTAGGGACCTTTTCTGTTACCCTGCCAGAGGTGGATTCGATCACGGAGGGCTTCTACATCAATTCTATTGCCCTTTCGATGAAGCGTGAGTAGTTTACCACAGACCTACGGGTCCATAGCTAGTAGCTAGATGGCTTCCTCTCTCTCTCCGATTCTCAATACCATGTTCTACTCGATGTTCTTGGAGATCTATTCGATGTAATACTTTTTTGGGTGTGTTTGCCGAGATCCGATGAATTGTGGATTTATGATCAGCTTATCTATGAATATTATTTGAATCTTCTCTGAATTCTTTTATGCATGATTTTATATCTTTGCAATTCTCTTCGAACTATCGGTTTGGTTTGGCCAACTAGATTGGTTTTTCTTGCAATGGGAGAAGTGCTTAGCTTTGGGTTGAATCTTGCGGTGTCCTTTCCCAGTGACAGTAGGGGAAGCAAGGCATGTATTGTATTGTTGCCATCGAGGATAAAAAGATGGGGTTTTCATCATATTGCTTGAGTTACCTCTACATCATGTCATCTTACTTAATGTGTTACCCAGTTCTTTATGAACTTAATACTCTAGATGCATGATGTATAGTGGTCGATGTGTGGAGTAACAGTAGTAGATGCAGAATCATTTCTGTCTACTTGACACGGACATGATGCCTATATTCATGATTATTCCCTTAGATATGGTCATAACTTTGCGCTTTTCTATCAATTTCTCGGCAGTAATTTTTTCACCCACCATATTATTTTCTATCTTGAGAGAAGCCTCTAGTGAAACCTATGGCCCCCGGGTCTATTTTCCATCATATAAGTTTCTATTTTCCATCATATAAGTTTCCGATCTACTTTTTTCCAATCTTTTACTTTCCGATCTATAAACCAAAAATACCAAAAATATTTACTTTATCATTTATCTATCTCTATTAGATCTCACTTTTGCAAGTAACCATGAAGGGATTGACAACCCCTTTATCGCATTGGGTGCAAGTTGTTTGATTGTTTGTGCAGGTATTCGGTGATTTGTGCGTTGTCTCCTACTAGATTGATACGTTGGTTCTCAAACTAAGGAAAATACTTATGTCTACTTTGCTGCATCACCCTTTCCTCTTCAAGGGAAAAATCAACGCAAGCTCAAGAAGTAGCACTTGCCTCATCGATCGTTGTTGCTTGTTTGCTTGCCTTCTTAAGGCATCCTTGTTTAACTCATGTCTGTACTCAGATATTGTTGCTTTTGCTACCTCTTGTGCTTTTGTGCTTCTGTATTTGAGCCCTCGAGGCCCCTGGCTTGTAATATGAAGCTTGTATTATTTTGTTTATGTCTAGAGTTGTGTTGTGATATCTTCCTGTGAGTCCCTGATCTTGATCATACACATTTGCGTGTATGATTAGTGTACGATTGAACCAGGGGCATCACAAACAAGCAATGCTAATTCCACGGTCTGAGACAAATCTCTCACAGCGAAGAAGATCACAGTCTCTTGCTGGCAAGTATTTGCTCGGAACACAAGGAGATTTCTCTCGCAACTTTCATAGGATTTGGGTTTAGCATTAGAGAAACAAAGTTTTGAACGCTACACCCCTCCTAATAGTACGGTGGTCCTATATCTCAACAAGGAGAAGAAGAACAATGAAATAAATGCTATGTCTTCACTTCATCTTCAATATCCTTGAACGCAGTCAAATTCCTCGGACATGCAACGAATCAATTGCTTCACTTCAACAACTTTTGAGGGTTCACTCTTGTTATCGTAGTCTTCGGTGATAACATTCACTTCAGTGCAGGGAGATTACCTTCATCTTTTAACTCAAACTCCTCGTGATCTTAGGGACCTATTACTTTATGTGCACTAGCAAACACATAAGTCCCATGCTGTTTATGTCAACAAACTCCAAAACATAAGGGGCCTATCATTGCACCAACAATCTCTCCCTTTTTTTACGGTTGTTGATAAAACAGTTAATCATCAAAGTGATGATAGATAAGTGGAAAGTAAATCGAACAAGAGTGAATTTGTGTTACTTGACTGGATGATGAAATAGACACCCCCTAGATGTATGCAGGGTTACAGATATGAGATAAAATTCTCCTGCAATTCATTGAAGTATATAGAGGAAATTTCAATCATTCGAGGTAATGATTCGCACTGATGATATATAATCCATCGAGATTGTAGTGCAATCATTTATAACTTCTAATAATAATTCCACCTGCAAAACAAATGCTTCGAGAGAAATAGTGCAGCAGGCAGAGTTATTAATATTGCAACACGGAAGTTTTACATCAGAGAGCAGATAGTCTTTAAGGCACAATTTTCAAATCTCTCACGAAACCAAACCAAATGAACATAGAGAGAAAATCTATCGAAACTCGATGTAATTCTCCCCCTTTTGTCAACTAGTGTCGAAAAGGTGACGAAGAACATGAGTGCAAAAGCTATGAACTTGATTCACTCGGTGGCATCTCCAGAAGAACTGTCAGAGGAGACTTCAGTTTCAGAAGTGACTAGATCGACTTCATCTTCAATGGCAACCGATTTTTCTTCAGGAATGGCAGTTCAAGGCTGAGATGATGAAGGCACATTTGGATCAGCCACAGGAGTAACACGAGATAACACATTTCCTTCGGCTGGTTTCTCTGTCTGTGAGGTAGCTTCAGTTTCTTTGAGCAATTTTTGTAGCTTAAAATGAAGTAGATCAGTTAACGGCTCACGGGCAGGCAGAGGAGGAGTAATGCGATCTTGAAAGTCTTCAACAGAAAAACCTTGGTCAAGATAATCATAAATTTCTGAGATTGGCGGTTAGGAGTTGTTTCTTGGAGAAGAACTTTCAAAGCAATTTCCAGAGGCGCTTCTTATTCTCAGATGCAATCATATGTACTACTTTGGTTCGGTTGTTGATGGCATTTAGCTCGGCGGCAAGATGTTCTTTCTCTCGGCGATCCTCAGCCATATGCTGCAACAGCAGTTGTTGTGTGCGCAAACTCACTTCGAGGGGTGAGGGAGGTTGATGAGATATCTGTCAATCACGCTGAGGCAGTCGTGGCCCATCGAGTGCATTTTGGTAATCTTGAGGGCTTGACACGGGTACTTTACTCGAAGAAATATCTTTCATAACATGCAGTGTATCACGCACTGGAGGAATGAAGCTTTATGACTAACTTTTGCCAAATACTCTATGCGCATTGCATGATCAACCACTTTCTGGATCTATGGCGCATAAGCTTTGAGGCACTTTGGATGTTGAGCAGAGTCCTTCAGGATATGAAAAAACATGTCCTCGACATCAAAGACATATCACTTGGAGATCACATAGATGGCATTTTGAAGAACATCAGAGATGACATTATATGTATTCATCCCGGCCAGAGGGAAAATGGTGTAGGTGAGCAGATGGTATAGAGTCTGATTCTCGAATGTCAAATGCTCAGGAAAGGGAGGACCATTGTAGTCACGAATCTTTTCTTTGTCCATGGTGCAGCGAAAGATTTCATCTAAAATGATATCAATGTTGTCTAATCTAATTTTACTTTTGCCATGCTCGAACCGAGGGAAATGAAAATGTGAGACAAAATCTGTTGAAGTGCATATTATGCGTTTCCCTTCGGTCATCCATTCAATGATCCACTTTGAGCTATCAGATTCATCACCAGAGATGTACAAGGTTGCATAGAACTGAAGCATGATTTCTCTGTTCCACGGATGCTCGAATGCAAAGACATTTGTGAGGCAAAAATCTTCCAGATCTTGCAGTATCTGATCAAAGTAGCCAATACTCTTAATAGCTGAGATCTCCGGGAACTCATGAGGAAATATCTTTCAGCTATCATAGAGAATCCGAAAATAAAAGATGGCATGTTCTTTAGTATAGAAATGAGGAGATTCAGAAGTGCGTGGACCTTTATACATACCTTATTGAAAGAATTGGGGATGTGTGTTCTGATTGAAAAGCGGCCCTTTGATGCCAACACCTGTCGAGAAGAAAGGTAGTTGTTCAGGAGGATATGGATATTTGAGCTCATCTTCAACTAAAATCACTTCATCTCCATATACTACGGAGTCTGTATGACGAGCATAAATAGATCTAATTCCAGACGGGCCAACATCTGAAATTCTTTCCGTTGTGTTGATTGACAAATGCAGTTGTGATGGAGCATATGGAAGAACGGTTGGAGCTGCAGAAACAGTGGGCAACGGAGCAGATTCCTTTTAGGTAGGCACTAGAGGTGGTTGCGGTTGATCTTCGTGAATCTGTTGTTGCTGATCAGTTGGATGAGCTGAATCATTTGGTGTTTCACGAGCGGGAGAAGCTTGGGGTTCGAAGTGAGGGATTTCACATTCTTCAGAAACAACTTGCTGAGGTGGAATATCAGCTCTAACAAGGGAGGCCACAGGCACTGGTTCAGTTGGCCTTGGCGAGGGAGGTGCATCAGTGACTTGAGCAGTGGGTTGCGAAGGAGTTGCTGGCTCAGGAGATTTTTCTTTCTAAGGCTGAGCTTCAACATGATCAGTTGAAATTTCTGTCATAACAGGAGGATCATTTTTCTTTGCAGTTTTCTTTTGCCTCTTTTGTGTCTGCTGAGCAGTTTGATTAATGTGTCCCTCGACAAGATCATTATAGCAAATGGCTTGTGCTTGATGCTCAAGGCAGATCTTTCAAACAATACCATCAAGATCCGAGTGAAAGCCCAATTTTCTGTTGTGGAGGATATTCAAAGCCCGATTGATATCCATGTAAGATTCTTCAAGTTGTTTGATGACAAACTTGGAAGACGCAGTTTTCATTAGACCATCAAGGTCATTGAGTTCGGCAGTGAGGGTGTTGATTCCAACAGGATCTTCTCTCATGTCTCGAACAACATCAGATGCTTGTGAAATAACTTTAGAAGGAATTGGCAAAGATGACACTTCATCATCGAATGGATTTTCCATGAACTTGTCAAGCTGATCCATGATGAATACATGATTGTAATAATGAGGAGCATCAGATTGGACATCAGTCTGTGCAACCGGAGCAGTTTGCACTGAAACTTGCTCAGATGGAGGCATAGAGGCCAAAGGTTGTGTCAAAGTAGGAGAAAACTAAGCTGCCTTTTCTTTCGGTGCAACATCTTGAGGAGCTGTTTGCTTGGTGGTTGGAGCCTTCCTTCAATTTTATCTTTGGAATTGGTTCGCCTGGCTTGGCAGTGCCGACTGGAGCATCAACTCCCAAATCCTTCATATTTATTGCCTCAGGATGAGGAGTTGTATCCACAAAATCCTTCATGATGACTGTGGTTGGTGGAGTTTGTCGAGCTTTATTTGGAGGTGCTATTGGAACAGTATGAGCACGAACATCAGGTAGCACCGTAGAAGTTGTGATGTTCACTTGCTCGCTGAGAGTAGCATCAACTTCCTCTCTTGTTGGTGGTGGATCATCTTTATCAGAAGAATTGCTTTCAACATTTTTGTTGGTTGGTTCAGCCGGCCTCTTATCTGGTGCGCTATTTTTCTTCAATGCAGTAATGTTGGGATCATGTTTGCGCTTAGAACGTCCTTCTGATTTTCCTTTGGCCTTTTTATTCTCAACTTCATCTTTGAGAAGGCGACGATTTTCTTCTTCACGAGCTCTTTCTTTTTCTAACTTCTTGGCTCTCTTGAGGGCATTCTTCTGACGCTTAGCCAGCTCATTCGGATAGGATTCGGGAGTGTGAAGGGAGGACTTATCAGCATTTGGTGGTGGCGGCGGTCTCTCCTGGGGATCACTTGCACGAATGAGACCAATTTCACGGTAGTCACCCCATGGAGGATGAAAGGCAAAGTTCTTCACAAACCGAGGATGAATCATTTCATAGTGGAACCACTTGCGCACCAAGTGGCGTTGAATCAATTGCAGGCGCTTCTCTCTTGATACGTCTCCAACGCATCTATAATTTTTTTATTGTTCGATGCTATTATATCATCCATCTTGGATTTTTTTATATACATTTATATGCTATTTTATATGATTTTTGGGACTAACCTATTAACCTAGAGCCCAGTGTCAGCTTATATTTTCCTTGTTTTTGAGTTTCGCACAAAAGGAATATCAAATAGAGTCCAATTGACCTGAAATTTTACGAAGATTTTTTTTGGAAAATATAAAAATACTGGAATGAAAAGATATCAGAGAGGAGTCACGAGGCCACCACAAGGGTGGAGCCCCCCCCCCCTAGGGCGCGCCCCTCATCCTTGTCGTCGCCTCGTGGGCCCCCTTGAATTGTCCCCGACGCCAACACCTCTTATAAATCCCAAAAAGCCCAGAACAAAACGGAGATCGGGAGTTCCGCCGCCGCAAGCCTCTGTAGCCACCAAAAACCATGTCACTCTTGATTTTCATATTATGACACGCATCATCATTTTCATATTGCTTTGCATGATCATGTAGTTGACATCATATTGGTGGCAAAGCCATCGTTCATAATTCATTCATACATGTCACTCTTGATTCATTGCACATCCCGGTACACCGCCGGAGGCATTCACATAGAGTCATATTTTGTTCTAACTATCAAGTTGTGATTCTTGAGTTGTAAAGTAAATAAAAGTGTGATGACCTTCATTATTAGAGCATTGTCCCACGTGAGGAAAAAAAGAGAAGGCCAAATAAAAAAAAGAGAAGGCCCAAAAATAATGAGAGAAAAAGATAGAAGGGGCAATGTTACTATCCTTTTACCACACTTGTGCTTCAAAGTAGCACCATGATATTCACGATAGAGAGTCTCCTATGTTGTCACTTTCATATACTAGTGGGAATTTTTCATTATAGAACTTGGCTTGTATATTCCGACGATGGGATTCCTCAAATTGCCCTAGGTCTTCGTGAGCAAGCAGTTGGATGCACACCCACTTAGTTTCTTTTTGAACTTTCATACGCTTATAGCTCTAGTGGATCCGTTGCATGGCAATCCCTACTCACTCGCATTGATATCTATTGATGGGCATCTCCATAGCGCGTTGATACACCTAGTTGATGTGAGACTATCTCCTTCTTCCACCTGTAGTGCTATGTCCATGGCTCACACTCACGTATTGCGTGAAAGTTGAAAAAAATTGAGAACATCAAAAGTATGAAACAATTGCTTGGCTTGTCATCGGGGTTGTGCATGATTTGAATATTTTGTTGGATGAAGATGGAGCATAGCCAGACTATATGATTTTGTAGGGATAAGCTTTCTTTGGCCATGTTATTTTGAGAAGACATAATTGCCTTGTTAGTATGCTTGAAGTATTATTGTTTTTATGTCAATATTAAATTTTTGATTTGAATCTTACGGATCTGAACATCCATGCCACAAAAAAGATATTACATGCATTGATAAATATGTTAGGTAGCATTCCACATCAAAAATTCTGTTTTTATCATTTACCTACTCGAGGACGAGCAGGAATTAAGCTTGGGGATGCTTGATATGTCTCCAACGTATCTATAAGTTTTTATTGTTCCATGATATTATATTGTCCATCTTGGATGTTTTATATGCATTTATATGCTATTTATATGATTTTTGGGACTAACTATTAACCTAGAGCCCAGTGCTAGTTTCTGTTGTTTCCCTGTTTTTGAGTTTCGCAGAAAAGGAATATCAAATGGAGTCCAATTGACCTGAAATTTTATGGAGAATATTTTTGGAAAATATAAAAAATACTGAAACGAAAAGATACCAGAGAGGAGTCTCGAGGCCACCACAAGGGTGGAGGGCGCACCCCCCATCCTTGTCATCGCCTCGTGGGCCCCCTTGACTTGTCCCCGACGCCAACACCTCTTATAAATCCCAAAAACTCCAGAACAAAACGGAGATCGGGAGTTCCGCCACCGCAAGCCTCTGTCGCCAATAAAAACCAATCGGGACCCTGTTCCGGCACCCTGCCGGAGGGGGAAATCATCACTGGTGGCCATCTTCATCATCCCGACGCTCTCCATGATGAGGAGGGAGTAGTTCACCCTCGGGGCTGAGGGTATGTACCAGTAGCTATGTGATCTCTCTCTCTCTCTCTCTCTCTCTCTCTCTCTCTCTCTCTCTCGTGTTCTTACTTTGGCATGATCTCTATGTACCTCGAGCTTTGTTACTATAGTCGGATCATATGGTGTTTCTCCCCCTCTACCTTCTTGTGATGAATTGAGTTTTACCTTTGAGGTTTCAGTATTATCGGTTCAATACTATTATGGATTTGAGAACACTTGATGTACGTCTTGCGTGGGATACCCGTGGTGACAATGGGGTATGCTATCGATTCACTTGATGTATGTTTTGGCACTCAACGCGGATTCCCGAGGTGACATTGGGGTAATCTATGCATAGGGGTTCATGCACATTTTCGTCCTTGTTTCTCCGGTAGAAACCTTGGGGCACTCTTTGACGTTCTTTGTGTTTGATTGAATATTATGAGTCTGAAGTTGTTTGATGCATATCGTATAATTGACCCACGGATACTTGTGGTGACATTGGAGTATCTAGGTGACATTAGGGTTGATTGATGTGTGTTATATGGTGTTATTTTAGTACGAACTCTAGGGCTGTTTGTGACACTTATAGGAATAGCTCAATGGATTGATCGGAGAGAACAACTTTGAGGTGGTTTCGTATCCTACAAGCAATTTCATCTTATGTTCTCCGCGATAAGAACTTTGGAGTGTTTTTTGTCGCACATCAAGGGATTTCCATATGATCTAATTATATTATCATTGTTGAGAGAACTTGCACTAGTGAAAGTATGAACCCTAGGCCTTGTTTTCAAGCATTGCAATACCATTTTTGCTCACTTTTACCACTTGCTACCTTGCTGTTTTTATATTTTTCAGATTACAAAAACCTACATCTACTAACCATATTGCACTTGTATCACCATCTCTTCGCCGAACTAGTGCACCTATACAATTTAGCATTGTATTAGGTGTGTTGGGGACACAAGAGACTCTTTGTTATTTGGTTGTAGGGTTGTTTGAGAGAGACCATCTTCATCCTACCCTCCCATGGATTGATAAACCTTAGGTCATCCACTTAAGGGAAATTTGCTACTATCCTACAAAACTCTGCGCTTGGAGGCCCAACACGAGTCTACAAGAAGAAGGTTGCGTAGTAGACATCATCTCTTTCTCATTTTGACTCTCCTGGAATAGTGTTATAATTATCATGGGAGATGTATTGAGCTGAATTTGCGTATGGTTGTCTTCCACCCTTCTTTTTCTTCAGAGCATCTTCTTCTTTCTCGTCAGCACTTTGCATTCGGTGCTTTGACTCATTGGTTGTACCCAAAATAATAGCTTCTCCATCAGCCATGCTCATTTGTCGAGTAGAATCTTCAATAGACTTCATATACCTGTGAATAAGAATAGATGCGAGGGAAAATGGGGACATGGTTAAGAATGCTCACAGTGAAGATTTTTCGAACGAAAATGTTTTGATGAAGGATTAGATACAGACTTTGAGAAATGTTTCGAATGAAGGAAATGAGTAGAATGAGCTAGTAGGTCCGAAGAATATACTAGTCGGTGTGCTAAGCATTTCATTCGTACGAGAAAAAAACGCAAACCCTAGATCTAAAAAAATTCCGAATGTGAGGGACAACTACAAACCACATCCGCACAAGGTACCTAAGCAGTAAAGATCTAAGGTATGCGGTAAAAACGGAAAATTTTAACCACGGACGAACTCGAACGAGAAGAACAGAAGACCGAGTTCGCACTACACATACCCTAGCTTGGTGAGGTGCAGCAGTTACGGTAGTGCGGGGAAGAAGATGTCTTGAGGCGACGAGGAAGGACTTCGGCGACCGCTTTCTGGCAATGAAGCAGCAAAGGGATCGTCAGCGTCAAGCTCAAGGAGGAGCACTGCGGTAGGGCTTTGGAGGAGATGGTGGCGAGGAGGAAGAGAAGTGGATGAGGGAGCGGTGCTGCTGCGGTATTTATATGCGAGGGAAAATAACTACGGCGAGTGAATCCAATCGAACATCCACAATCAAGAGACTATTGCTATTCAACGGACAGGATGGGGTGGCAGTTGATGGATTGCACGTGGCAACCATCATAAAAGAGATTAAAGTTCGGACCTAATATTTATCGTGGTCAAGGACACTAGATAAAATTTCGATACCAAATGAAATTGAGCATTCATAACAGAACAACATAGATTGGAAGAGAAAGTACAGAGGGAGACATGGTCCTAGGCATTTCACTCAGACAATGAAACACAAACACCCGAAAGAATAGATATAAAGGAAATGCATTTGGAGAAACACAAAATCTTTCGATCGAATAGAAAATCAATGAAAGAAAATTGTGGTGGCGTGACCCACCGCATAAGAACTATATGACCTCGAGCGTCACACAATTATCGTGGCACTTGGTTAGTCTAGTTCTTCGTCAATGTATTCACTCTCAGAAAGAAAATTTCACTTTGTCGAAATTTTCAAACTCTTTGAGTATTGTGCACCCATTCCTTCTAAGATATGAAAGTGTTGGCACGGGTGCCAAGTCCAGCTTACTGCACATTTTTGAAGTCCATGGTATTTAGCTCACACCATAATGCACGGAATCTTTTCTTGTCGATAGGCTTGGTGAAAATATCAACGAGATTGTCTACGGTCTTGACGTGATTAATGACAATATCCTCTCTAGCAACATGATTGCGAATGAAATAATGTCTGATGGCAATGTGCTTGGTGCGAGAATGTTGCACTAGATTATGTGCAATTTTGATAGCACTCTCATTGTCACAATATAAAGGAATCTTCTTGACCTTGATGCCATGATCCTTCAGAGTTTGCTTCATCCATCATAACTGAGTGCAACAAGTGCCAACAACAATATATTCGGCCTCAACCATAGAAAGAGATACCCAATTCTGCTTCCTTGATGACCAACATACCAATGATCTACCGAGGAAATGACATGTCCCCGAAGTAGATTTCCTGTTAACCAGGTCACCTGCGTAATCTGAGTCTGAATATCCAACGAGATCAAACTGTGCTCCCTTAGGATACCATAAACCTAAGGTGGGGGTGTGAGCCAAATATCTCAGAATATGATTGACCGCTTGGTGATGTGATTCTTTCCGTGCAACTTGATAGCGGGAACACATGCAAACATTAACATAATATCAGGTCTAGATGCACATAGGTAAAGAAGATAACCAATCATCGAGCAATAAGCCTTCTGATCGTAATCCTTACCATACACATCTGCGTCCAGCTTACCATTCATGGGCATTGGAATTTTGTAGCCCTTCATTTTGGAATCTTGCATTTTGAACTTCTTCAGACATTCTCTCAGACATTTCTCCTGAGATATGAAAATTCCATTTGCATGTTGATGTATTTGCAGTCCTAGAAAGAACTTAAGTTCACCCATCATAGACATTTGATATTTCTCGGACATCATTGAGGGAGTCCTGGATTAGGGGGTTCCCGGACAGCTGGACTATATACTTTAGCCAGACTGTTGGACTATGAAGATACAAGATTGAAGACTTCATCCCGTGTCCGGATGGGACTGTCCTTGGTATGGAAGGCAAGCTTGGCAATACGGATATGTAGATCTCCTCCCTTGTAACCGACTCTGTGTAACCCTAGCCCCCTCCGGTGTCTATATAAACCGGAGGGTTTAGTCCGTAGGACAACAACAATCATACCATTGGCTAGCTTCTAGGGTTTAGCCTCTACGATCTCGTAGTAGATCAACTCTTGTAATACTCATATCATCAAGATCAATCAAGCAGGAAGTAGGGTATTACCTCCATCGAGAGGGCCCGAACATGGGTAAACATCGTGTCCCCCGCCTCCTGTTACCATCCGCCTTAGACGCACAGTTCGGGACCCCCTACCCGAGATCTCCCGGTTTTGACACCGACATTGGTGCTTTCATTGAGAGTTCCAATATGTCGTCACCACAAGGCTTGATGGATCCTTCGATCATCGACAATGATGCGATCCAGGGTGAGGTTTTCCTCCCCGGCCAGATCTTCGTATTCAGCGGCTTCGTACTACGGGCCCACTTGCTTGGCCATCTGGACCAGATCGAGAGCTACGCCCCTAGCCGTCAGGTCAGGTTTGGAAATTTAAAATACACTGCCGACATCCGTGGAGACTTGATCTTTGACGGATTCGAGCCCATGTCAGGTGCACCGCACAGTCACGACGAGCACGACTTAGCTCTGCCGTCGGACGATGTTCGGGAGATCACACCTGTGGCTTCTCTGGCCCTAGATCTGGAGTCTATTTTGCGCCGTCCGAGGACGGGTGGATGGACTCCGCCTCGGAGGCCACACACTCAGTGGCGATAGAGCCGAATACTGACTTCACCTCCTATGAGACCTGTGTCTCCGGATCCTTGGATTCGTCCCTGGCCACAGGACCCGAACCGCCTGCGTCCATGCCTATCGAATCTGATTGGGTGTTGATCATGGAGTTTACCTCCGCGGATATCTTTCAGCACTCGCCTTTCGGCGATGTGCTAAATTCATTAAGGTCTCTCTCCTTGTCAGGAGGCCCTTGGCCAAACTATGTCCGGCTCGAGTGGGAGGCGGACGACGAAGAAATTCGTTCCCCACACACCACCCACTTAATAGCCACTGTCGATGACTTAACCGACATGCTTGATTTCGACTCCGAAGACATCGACGGTAGGGACGACGATGCAGGAGAAGAACAGGAACCATCACCCTCAGGGCGCTGGACAACCACTTCATCACACGATATATATATGGTGGATACACCCAAAGAAAACAATGATGAGGAACGGAAGGATGCAGCGAGGGATAGTTCCCTCGAGAAGCAGCCAAAACAACGGCGTAGGCGCCGCCCCAAATCCCGCCTTGGCAAAAAGAGCGATAACAGCGTAAGAAAAAATAATACCCCGGTCGACTCCAGAGGAAACAACGACCACACGGATCCAGCGACAGAGCAGGATGAACCAGCGGACGGCGAACATAGTACGGAGCCGCTGTCCGATCACGGCGATGCCGAGGGTAAAGCTCATCAATCTCTCTCCGGAGAGGAAAACATTCCGGACGACGATGCACACATAATCCCGGAGAGGCACTTGGAACAAGAGAACCTCCATAGAAGGCTTATTGCCACTGCGAGGAGTCTGAAGAAGCAGAAGCAAAGGCTTAAGGCTGCGCAGAACACGCTCAACAGTAGATGGAACAAAGTGCTCGACACTGAAGAAAAGTATGGTGGCAGTTGCCACACAAAGAGCTACCCAAAGCGCAAGCTGTTGCCTGAATTCAATGATGAGGCCTTAGAGCCTACACAACCAAAAAATAAAATGGCCGACCGGTCGGATCGACCACCTCGTGGCCGCGATAGGCCGGCTAACGAGGCCGCACATAAGTCAGCACAGGATTCACGCGAGGACTTGCACCAAAAAGCCGGCGTGACCAGATCCATCTACGGATCTAGGAAGCGCGCTCCAGCGCAGAATCAAAACCGAACACTACAACCGTCAGAACACCATGACACATCCAAATACAGGGGTGCCGCGCACCCCCTATGCTTCACCGATGACGTGCTGGATCATGAATTTCCAGAGGGATTCAAACCCGTGAACATAGAGGCGTCTGACGAGTAACGGACCACTGGGTGCGGATTGAGGACTTCATCCTCCATATCCATATGGCTCGCGGAGACGATCTCCACGCCATCAAATACTTGCCCCCCAAGCTGAAAGGACCAGCTCGCCACTGGCTGAAGAGCCTCCCCGAAAATTCAATTGGAAGTTGGGAGGAGCTTGAAGATGCTTTTAGGGCTAACTTTCAAGGGACCTATGTCCGACCTCCGGATGCGGACGATTTAAGTCATATAATTCAATAGCCCGGAGAGTCGGCCCGAAAGCTTTAACAGATTTCTCACTAAGAAGAATCAAATCATCGACTGCCCGGACGCCGAAGCCTTAGCAGCTTTCAAACACAGCGTCCGAGACGAATGGCTCACCAGACACCTCGGCCAAGAAAAACCGAGGACAATGGCAGCCCTAACAAGCCTTATGACCCGCTTTTGCGCGGGCGAAGATAGATGGCTAGCTCGTAGTAGCACCAGCGACCCAGGCACATCTGAAGTCAGGGATGGCAATGGAAAACTACGACGCAATAAAAGCAAGCATCAAAATAACGAAGACAGCCCAGACAACACAGCGGTAAATGCCGGATTGAGGGGCTCTCGACCCGGTCAATGGAAAAAGCCTTTTAAAGGCAACAGAGATGGACCGTCCAGCCTACACAAGATTCTAGACAAGTTATGTCAGATTCATGGCACCTCTGATAAACCTGCAAATCACACCCACAGAGAATGCTAGGTCTTCAAGCAGGCCGGCAAGCTAAACGCCGAACACAAGGGGAGGGAGACACCCAGTGAAGACGAGGATGAGCCTCGCCAGCAAAACACTGGGGACAAAAAAAATTCCCACCAGAGGTCAAAACAGTGAACATGATTCACGTAACAAAAAGAAGGAGCAAACACGCACTCCGAGACATATGCGCCGTAGAGCCGTCACCCCTAAGTTCAACCCTTGGTCGGCCTGCTCGATCACTTTTGATCGCAGGGATCACCCGACTAGTATCCGGCACGGAGGATTGGCTGCCTTGGTGCTAGACCCAATAATCGGCGGATACCATCTCACCCAAGTCCTCATGGACGGCGGCAGTAGTCTTAATCTGATATATCAGCACACAGTCCGCAAAATGGGGATAGACCCGACAAGAATCAGCCAAAGCAATACTACCTTTAAAGAAGTAATACCAGGCCCAGAGGCCCGCTATATAGGCCCTCTAGTACTAGAGGTTGTATTCGGTTCTCCCTGTCGGCGTTCTGGGAACGGGGGTCCCCAGACTTGCCTGCCTGCGGCCTGCGGCGTGGCTCAAAGGAGGCCCAGGACAGCCCATATTCATCAACGCAAGCCCAAGACCCTCACGAGGGGCCAAGCCTCGCGGGGCGGACGACAAGGAGCTTCCTCAGGCGCGGCCTCGTCAGGCTGGCTCATGAGGAGGCGGAGAGTTCAAGGCAGGGTACCTCGCGAGCTGCCCATGACGCAAGCCATGACGACCAAGGGCGCCAGCCCGCGCAGTGTCCACCTTTCCTCTTTGGTGCAAAGGGAGCAAGCGCAGGCGGGAGCATCAAGCGAAGGCATCCGTTTCGGTGCAACAAGACCAAGACCAGCCCAACGGCTGGAAGGGAGTCATCGTGGAGCCCAAGCAGGCGTCATCACCATAGCCTTTGGCAGGCGAGGACCAACTTTAGTCAGGATAAGTGTACCCGCTGTTCCCCTTCAAAATGGCCAATTAATGGCGCCCTTCCCGCTCAATATTTGGGAAGAGGCCCAGGGCCTTCGCCTATAAATAGGAGTAGCCACCCCCAGGGTAGAAGGATACACGTCTGGGGGAGAGATCGGAACCCTCATCAAGAAACCAGTAGCTAGAGCGACTGAACACCACCTAGCAGTTCATCACACCAGCCAAGAAGAGACCCGCGCGAGGCTGTTCTTCCTTGTATTGTTCCTCATCAGCCCAAGAGGCAATCCACCACACCACACACTGGAGTAGGGTATTACACCACATGGTGGCCTGAACCGAGATAAATCTTGTGTCTCTTGTGCTGTCTGCTTAGTAGTTTAGGTCCCAGCGATTGGCGAGGTGCGAGACGGTGGAGGTTGGATCTTCGCGCAGCCCAAGTGTTGAACCTCAAGGGTCTGCGGAACCGAAATCCGACATTTGGCGCGCCGGTATTGGTGCGCGGAATCCGCTTTCGTCGCCTCGTTCTTCCCCGACCACCGCAACCATGTCTGACGCCCGTCGGGCCCGCGCCGAGCGCCGAGCCGCCCTCGCCTCCCATGTCGCCCAGACAGCTCCCGTCGGCGGGCGCCCTCGTCGTTCCCCGTCACCTGCCGTCAACGCCGCCACCGGCCCGGCGGGGAACGAGCAGCAAGCATCGTCCCAGCACCCGTCCATGAGGCGGGACGGCCGCACCGCCACGCCTTCGCTCACCCCCGCTGGTTCTTCGTCCACGTCGCCCCGCGCGGCCATGGAGGCCCGAGCTGCACTCATCGCGGCAAACGAGCTCCTGCGCTACCGCCCCGTCGACGACGTCTACGAAGAATGGCTCGACCGAGTCGCCGAGCTCGTCCGCGCTGCAGGAGGCGCCCCCGCGCCGTCCGTCTCGCTGCACCGCACCCCGCCCCGCGCGGGCGATGAAGCTCCCGGGGCGCCTCAGCCGCCTCCTCCTCAAGAAGGCGCCCTGGCCCCAAGGCACGCGGCCCCTGGGCGGAACCCGTTCCGCCAGGCGCCGACGCGGCAAGAGCAGAGCTGTCAAGAAGTTCCTCGCCCACAAGAAGCTGCCCTGTAACGCCCCGAATCCGATGCGCCAGGTGTCCGTCAGTTATTCGCTGTCTTTGCCATGTCATGTGCTTGCGTGTTGCACTTTGCCATGTCATTATACGCATTTTATATCATGTCATCATGTGCATCTCATTTTGCATACGTGTTCGTCTCATGCATCCGAGCATTTTCCCCGTTGTCCGTTTTGCAATCCGGCACTCCTATGTCTCCCGGCGCCCCCTTTTGCCTCTTTTCATGTGCGGGTGTTAAACGGTCTCGGAATGGACCGAGGTTTGCCAAGCGGTCTTGGTATAGCACCGGTAGACCGCCTGTCAAGTTTCGTGCCATTTGGAGGTCGTTTGGTACTCCAACGGTTAACCGGGTAACCGCAAAAGCCTCTTTTGTGTTCAGCCAAACACACCTTCAAAGTGGCCCAAAACCTAGCAAACTCCCCTCCATGCTCTCGGTCGTTCGATCACGATCATGTGGGCAAAAACCGCACCTCATTTGGACTCTCCTAGCTCCCTCTATCTATATATATGCCCTCCCCCCGAAAATTCGCGGATGATTCTCCCCCTAACCCTAGCCTCTTCCTCCTCCTACCGCCGGACGTGTCCACTCCGCGCCGGACACGTCCAGCGCCGCCGCCCGCCTAATCGGGCGCGCCACGTGGCTCCTCCTCTGCCGGCCGCCACCGCCCAAGGCCTTGAGGCCAGGGCAGGCCCGCCTGCGCCCGGCCCGATTGCCGCCCGCCGCCTCCAGCGCCGCCTGGCGCGCTGGCCGCCCGGCTGCCGCGCCCGCGCCCTCCGCCCTCCGCCCGCCCGCCCGGTGCTCTTCGCCCCAGCGCCGAGCCGCCCGCCCGGCTGGTCGCCAGACTACGGCGCCGCGCGCTGGAGCATCCGCCGCCTCCGGCCGCCTTTGCCGGCGCCCGCGCCGTCCGCCGCCGTCCAGCCGCCACGCGCTTCGCCGCCGGCGGATCCGCCAGATCCGGTCCGGGCAACCTCGCCGTCGCCGCCCGGGTCTCTGCCGCCCCGATCCACGCCCGATCCGCCCGCCTTGACTTTTCCTCGGGGTGAGATTTTCTCTGTCCCCGAAGTTTCTAGATTCATGTGGCCTTTTTTATCGCATCATAACTCTCTGCATATTGCTCCGTTTTGTGCGTGTAATATGTAAAATTGTTCGCCTAGACGAGTACATCATTTCATATCATTGCATCATTTACATTTGAGCTCATATTGATGCCCTAAATGCTGTTAGAAGAGGGCTATGTGATGTTAGTTTCAGATTCTTATCAGAACATGCACTTTTGTCATTTTTGCCATGATTGATGTGTGCACCCTATGAACTTGAGTCCTACATGTGTTTTGTAATATGCCATGCCATCTTTACAGGGGTGTATGCCATGTCTTTTTGTGATCTCTGTGGTGACTAGCACAAGCATGCAAACTAGGCTTCATGATGTTGCTGATTTCAGCCCTGCTCACTGATATTTTTATGCCATGTAAACTTGATGCTACCGAGAGATCCATGATTATTTTGAGATACTTCAGTAAGGATGTTTTGAACATATGGTTATTATCTATCCATTCATGCCCTTGTTTGCAATTATGGAGTGCCATAGCTTGAGTCAATCGAGCTCTACTTTTGCTATAAAATGTTTCCTGGCAGGTTGTTTACATGTTATTCAATTTTGCCAAGGTTGTTGTAGTTGATCCGTGTATTCTATGATGTTGTTCTTGCCATGTATAGCTTCTATGCCATGTCTTATTAATTTTGGGTGCCTTTCCATGCCATGTATTGCTCTGTGGTGAGTGGTTCAAGCTCACCAACATGCCTACTTATTGTTGTTCCTACCATGTATGAATCTGTAATATAACTTGCCATGTTTACATGGGTGCCATCATATTTTCTGATCCCTTTTGGCTTATGGTCACTAAGGGACTTTTGTTATATGATTTGAGTATATTCATGCCATGCTCTAGTTTGACATGATAAGTTCCTGTAACATGTTGTTTGATAGCTCTAAACATTGCAACCTGATGTTATTTCTGCCATGTCCTGTTATTCTGCTAAGTCTGTGAAACTGTTATTATTTGCAATCTTGCCATGTCTTTTTGAGCATGTTCTAGTGATTTCTGGAGATAGTTCAGTGTTCATGTTTTGTGATGCTTTACCTGTACATCATGCCCATACCTTTTGTTTTCATATTGAGATGTTGTAGCTTATTGTTTGGATGCTTGCAATATGCCTACTTGCTGTTATGGACAGATTGTTGTCATGACTTGTATGGAGTGTATGTGTTGAAACGTTGCTCCGTTTTGAGTGTGCTCTATGTGAAACTTGCTTGATTTTGCATGCAGTTTCATATTATCATGTTGCATCCTTGTTTTGAGAGTGTTTGCTTGATTTTGTATGCATTTTGCATCAATGCCATGTTTAACTTGTTTTGCTCATATCTTCTAGGCCGTAGCTCCGAATCTAATGAACTTTATATGTAACTTGACTAGAATTTCGTGTAGATCATCTTGGTGCATCTTAACTTTCTATTTAACAACTTGACTATAAGGTTTATTCAGATCTGGACCAATTTCGAAATTTGCATATGAGGACTTACCATTATTGTTATATGTTGTTCCCGGCCTCATTTAAACTTGCTTTGATGTGTTGCTCTTGTTTGCATCATCTTTTGCCATGAGTAGCCTCATCTAGATTTGTCATGCATCATACTTGGTTGAGCATCGTGTCTTGTTCATGTGTGGTGTGTTTACTATGTTGTGTGCTTCTTCTTGTTAGTTCCTGTTTCGTTGAGATCGTGAGGATTCGTTCGTCTACGCTTGATTCGGCTTCATCCGTTCGTCTTCTTCTCGTTCTTCTTCCTTGCGGGATTTCAGGCAAGATGACCGCTACCCTGGATCTCACTACTATCATTGCTATGCTAGTTTCTTCGTTCTATCGCTATGCTGCGTTACCTATCACCTGTTTATTCAAGCCTCCCAAATTGCCATGAACCTCTAACCATTGTCACCCTTCCTAGCAAACCGTTGTTTGGCTATGTTACCGCTTTGCTCAGCCCCTCTTACAGCGTTGTTAGTTGCAGGTGAAGATGAAGTTTGTTCCTTGTTGGAACATGGAGATGTTGTTCCTTGTTGGAACATGTTTACTTGTTGGGATATCACAATATATCTTATTTAATTAATGCATCTATATACTTGGTAAAGGGTGGAAGGCTCGGCCTTATGCCTGGTGTTTTGTTCCACTCTTGCCGCCCTAGTTTCCGTCATATCGGTATTATGTTCCCGGATTTTGCGTCCCTAACGCGGTCGGGTGATTTATGGGACCCCTTGACAGTTCGCTTTGAATAAGACTCCTCCAAAGAAGGCCCAACATTGGTTTTCCATTTGCCTCACCACCACCTACATTTCCCTTGGGAGTAATTAACCCAAGGGTCATCTTTGTTTAGCCCCCCCCCCCCCGGGGCCAGTGCTTCTCTAAGTGCTGGTTCGAACCGAGTAGATCGGGGCCCCTCGTGGAAACTCGAGGTTTGGTTTTACTCGTAGGATGTCTCATACGGTGTTGCCCTGAGAACGAGATATGTGCAGCTCCTATCGGGATTGTCGGCACATCGGGCGGCTTTGCTGGTCTTGTTTTATTACTGTCGAAATGTCTTGTAGCCGGGATTCCGAGACTGATCGGGTCTTCCCGGGGAGAAGGAATATCCTTCGTTGATCGCGAGAGCTTATCATGGGCTAAGTTGGGACACCCCTGCAGGGTATAAACTTTCGAGAGCCGTGCCCGCGGTTATGTGGCAGATGGGAATTTGTTAATATCTGGTTGTAGTAAACCCGAAGTAAACTCTTCTAAAATACACCAACCGTGTGCGTAACCGTGAGTGTCTCTTTTCGGGGTTGATCGAGAGGAGAAAACGGATTCTAGGTTATGTCTGTCGTAAGTAGGAGTTCAGGATCACTTCTTGATCATTACTAGTTGACGACCGTTCCTTTGTTTCATTTCTCGCTCTCATTTGCGTATGTTAGCCACCATATATGCTTAGCCGATGCTGCAACCTCACCACTTTACCCCCTTCCTTTCCCATTAAGCTTTGCTAGTCTTGATACCCATGGTAATGGGATTGCTGAGTCCTCGTGGCTCACAGATTACTACACCACCAGTTGCAGGTACAGGTTTGCGATGATCATGACGTGAGAGCGATGTTTGCTTGTTTTGGAGTTCTTCTTCTGCTTCTTCAATCAGGGGATAGGTTCCAGGTCGGCAGCCTGGGCTAGCAGGGTGGATGTCATTTGAGTTTCTGTTTATGTTTCATCCGTAGTCGGATGTCGTTCTTGTATATGATGTTGATGTATTCTGGTGGCATTTGTGCCTTATGTATGTATCCCCGTCTATTATGTAATGTAGATGTAATGATATCCACCTTGCAAAAGCGTTTCAATATGCGGGTCTATCCTTGGTGGGACCTTCGAGTTCCTTTTGGATAGGGTCGCATATTGGGCGTGATAAGTTGGTATCAGAGCCTCGACCGACCTTAGGAGCCCCTTGATTGATCGTGTAGTTTGGCCGTTGTTGAGTCTAGAAGAAAACTGTTTTCGAGTCTAGTTATATCGAGAGTAGAATTCTTTTTACTCCTCAGCCCCTTCGTCGCTCTGGTGAGGAATCTTGACGTAGGTGTTTTGAATTACTCCTCTTCCCCTTCAAATTTTTCTTTAGGATCACGCAGTTGGTTTTCCGGTAGTTGTTCCTCAGCTCTTTTCATCCGGTGCATTTCTCGTCAAGTCGACTCGAGCCTCTTCATCTTTGCAAGTTCAATCCTCAGTTGTTTTTCTTTTCCCGCCCGCCCACCCCTTTTTTCTTCTCGGAACCGGAGTCCGTAATCAAGTATCAATCCTACTCGTGCGAAATCTTTGCCTTTCTTTCCTCAATGATTTCAACCGTTGTTGTTTCTTCAAGATATTCGTCGTTTCCCCTCCCGAGTTGCCTTTGTTTTTCCCGCCCACCCACCCTTTTTATTCCCGGAGCCTGAGTCTATTTCGACCATCAATTCCATTCGTGTGGTGCCTCTTCAGTTTTCCCTCAATTATTTCAACCGGTGAATTCTCGTCTTGTTCGTCATTCTTCATCCCTTTCTTTTTCCGGTGCACTCAATTCAAGTTTTTCATTGTCGATCGTATTCTTTTCCTCGGCTCAAATGTTTTCCCCTTGCTCGTTCGCCTCTCACCAGTTTATTCTTCCGGAGTATTCAAGTCATCTCAGGAGATTCGTCTGTGTTCTAATTAATTCGAGGTTGTCACCTCATTTAAATATTTCAATTGTTCCGGTGCTTCATCTATCTGTTCAACAACCTTTCCAACGGTGTTTTCTTTTAGTGGGCCCTAACCCACAGGTCTTTTCCCAGGATCTTACCTGACTCTTCTAATTTCCCCGGAGTTATTCTCAATTCTTTTCGGAGTTTGACGTAAGAATGAATATCATCAGTCACTTGCCTTTTCCAAGATCGATTTCGAATCATTTCATTGTTGGCGCAACCTCTTTGCTTTTCATTTTACCGGAGTACCTCAGTTATTTTGGTGGTGTTTCTCGTCATCATTTGAAGCTTGAAGAAGAGTTTTTCCTCTAAATCTTGCCCGTTCTCTCGAAGATTCGCGGTCCTAGCTCGATATTATGCTATCAAATTGTTTCTAGTCATGCAAATTCTTTTCATCCATCCGGAGCATTTCAGGAGTTGCTTTCTCTCTCGATCATCCGGAGGCCATCTTTTCGGAAGATTTCTTCATTCTAAGTTTTCAGATTCGTTCTCCAATTATTCTATATCCGTGCCCCTCCGTTCGTCTCAATATTCTTCCGGTGCCTCGTTCAAGTGTTCTTTAATCAGCTCATGATCTCTTTGTTCTTTTGCATCTAAATTCCCTCTAGCATATTTGTTCTTCTAATTCTTCCCGGTGATTCATTCTCTTTCGTCAGTCATTTTCGAATTCTTACGGTGGTTCATTCAGATTCTTTTTCCTTTGTTATCATTTTAATCCATTCGTTCTCTCAAATCCTACCGGTGGTTCATGAAGACTTTCTCAAGTTTTGTGCGATGTTTCCCCTTAATCCTTTTTCAACGAGAATAAGTATTATGCCAAATCCATTGCTTGTCATCAATTTAATTTGATGAAGGATAAGCATACAATAAATCTTATTCTTATTTCATCCAAGTGATTAATCTTTTTCTTCGGAATTTGTTCTTGATGAATAAATTCTAGTTCCAAGTGTTCTCATCTTTTCTTTTCCGGAGTTCAAATTTTCTCGGCCATTTCGTCGAAACCTCCATCTAAATAATCGCAAGGCTTTAGTCTTATTCTTTCATCCTTCATTTTATCTCGTCATCCTTTTGTTACCGGAGTTCTTCATGGTGGTTCTTCATGATTTAATTCATTCTTCAAGAGTTCATCAAGATTCTTGTTGCCGGAGTTCAAGTATTTTTTTTCTTCCTCTCGCGTCTCGAAGCACAAGTAATTCTTCATTTTCTTTTGAAGTGGAGTTTTGCATTTCTTCGTTCTTCTCAGTTATTCAATCTTTTCCGCTTGTGGTTGGTTATCACCTCATAATTTTGAGATGTTTTCCATAAGTCCACAACAAGCTTTTTCTTTCGTTGTTGATTTTCTCAACAACTCCATTCAATCATTCTAAATTCTTTTCATTCAATCCTCTTTCAATTCTTTCCGGAGGCTTCGCGTTGTTCATCTCGTCAAGTGCCATTCCATCTGTGAAGTTCATGTTCTAATCATTCCATTTTTAGCCGGAGTGCTGCCTAAATCCTTTCAGTCTTATTCGTTTCTTTTCTCATTATAACCACTCCGGTTAGAACGAGTGCTTTCATAGTCTTTCTGATTCCTGGAGCTTTCGATTCTCGTCATTTTTGTCATTCCCCTCTTCTTCTCGAGTGCTCTCGATTATTGGCTTCTTCTCTTGAGTTCTTGTTTTACCTCATTTCTTTTTCCCTTCCGTCTCGGTCCTAAGGTCTCGGGACGAGATCTCTTGTTAGTGGAGGAGTGTTGTAACGCCCCGAATCCGATGCGCCAGGTGTCCGTCAGTTATTCGCCGTCTTTGCCATGTCATGTGCTTGCGTGTTGCACTTTGCCATGTCATCATCTGCATTTCATATCATGTCATCATGTGCATCTCGTTTTGCATACGTGTTCGTCTCATGCATCCGAGCATTTTCCCGTTGTCCGCTTTTGCAATCCGCACTCCTATGTCTCCGGCGCCCCTTTTGCCTCTTTTCATCAAGGGTGTTAAACGGTCTCGAATGGACGAGGTTTGCCAAGCGGTCTTGGTATAGCACCGGTAGACCGCCTGTCAAGTTTCGTGCCATTTGGAGGTCGTTTGGTACTCCAACGGTTAACCGGGTAACCGCAAAAGCCTCTTTTGTGTGCAGCCCAACACCCCTTCAAAGTGGCCCAAAACCTAGCAAACTCCCCTCCATGCTCTCGGTCGTTCGATCACGATCATGTGGGCGAAAACCACACCTCATTTGGACTCTCCTAGCTCCCTCTATCTATATATATGCCCTCCCCCAGAAAATTCGCGGATGATTCTCCCCCTAACCCTAGCCTCTTCCTCCTCCTGCCGCCGGACGTGTCCACTCCGCGCCAGACAAGTCCAGCGCCGCCGCCAGGGTCGCTGGGCCAGGGCAGGCCCGCCCTGCCCGACCAGCGCCAGCCGCCTCCCGCGCCCGGCTGGCTGCGCCGCCCGCCTTAAGCCGGCCGCGCGCCCGCGCCCGCCGCGCCGGTGCGCGCTTGCTGCTGCCGAGCCGCCGCTTCGGCAGAGACGCGCTACCAGCAGCATTGCTGGGCCGGGCATCCGCCACCTCCGGCCGCCTCGCGGCGCCGCGCGCCGTCCCGCCGCCGTCCGGCCGCCACCGCTTCGCCGCCCGGCGGATCCGCCAGATCCGGTCCGGGGCAACCTCGCCGTCGCCGCCCGGGTCTCCGCCACCCCGATCCACGCCCTATCCGCCCGCGTTGACTTTTCCTCGGGGTGAGATTTTCTCCAAGTCCCCGAAGTTTCCAGATTCATGTGGCCTTTTTTATCGCATCATAACTCTCTGCATATTGCTCCGTTTTGTGCGTATAATATGTCAAATTGTTCGCCTCGACGAGTACATCATTTCGTATCATTGCATCATTTACATTTGAGCTCATATTGATGCCCTAAATGCTGTTAGAAGAGGGCTATGTGATGTTAGTTTCAGATTCTTATCAGAACATGCACTTTTGTCATTTTTGCCATGATTGATGTGTGCACCCTATGAACTTGAGTCCTACATGTGTTTTGTAATATGCCATGCCATCTTTACAGGGGTGTATTGTAACACCCCGGAAGTAACTTTCCATATTTGTAACTCCAACTCTTGCCATTTTCGGCTTTGATATATGATATTCCCTCCGTGGTTGGGTTTTCTCCTTTTTGCATTTTTGTCCATGTCATGCATTTTATATTATGTCATCATGTGCATCGCATTTGCATACGTGTTCGTCTCATGATTCCGAGCATTTTTCCCGTTGTCCGTTTTGCAATCGGCACTCCTATCTCCCCGGCGGTCCTTTTACGTTTTTTCCGTGCGGGTATTAAACCTTCTCGAAATGGACCGAGGTTTGTCTAGTGGCCTTGGTATAACACCAGAGACCACCGGTCAAGTTTCGGTCATTTGGAGCTCGCTTGGTACTCCAACGGTTAACCGCACTCTCGCAAAGGCCTCTTTTAAGTTGCAGCCCAACACCCCTTCAAAACAGCCCAATAACCCATCTAAGTCACTCCCATGCTCTCCGTCGTTCGATCACGATCGTGTGGTGAAAACTACACCTCATTTGACTCTCCTAGCTCCTCTATGCCTATTTAAGCAAACCTCCCGAATCCGGATCATCTCCCGAAACCCTAGCAGTTTTGTTCGCCGCCGGACACGTCCGGCGAGCGGACGATCCCGCCTGCCGCGGCCAATCATGGGCGCCACGTCGCCCGCCCCCGCCGCCCGCCCCTCTCCGCGGGGCTGGGGCCTCAGAAGGGCTCACATGAGCCGCCATCGCCGCCCGGCTCGCCGCCTGCCGGCCGAGCCGCCGCCCGCCGCCCGCCGCGCTGGCCACCACCGGCGCCGCTCCTCCGAAGGCCGCCCGGCCGCTCCTCCTCCGCCCGACCCACGCCGCTGCCCCGCCGCTGCGTGGCTGCCCTGGCCCGGCCCCGGCGCCCTCGCCGCCGCCGCCGGCGACCTCCTCCGCCTCCCCGGCGAGCTCCTCCGCCGCCTCCGCCGCCGATCCGGTCGGGCCCCGACCCGGCCTCGTAACCCGTGCCCGTTGACCTCTTCTTTTCTTCCCCCTCCTATTTTCTGTAAGTTTTTAGCATCTTTGTAATTTTGTGCAATTTTCAACATGCTATATCTTCGCATCCGTAGATCCATTTTACGCGTATAATATGTCAAAATGTTCGTCTCGAAGAGTAGATCATTTCATCTCATTGCATAATTTTCATTTGAGCTCATCTTGATGCCCGAAATGCTGTTAGAAGAGTGCTATGTGCTGTTAGTTTCTGATTTTTATCAGAAGTTGCACTTTTGTTATTTTTGCCATGATTATTGTGTGCACCCTATGAATTTGATTCCTACATGTGTTTTGAAATATGTCATGCCATATTTCCAGGGGTATATGCCATGTATTTTTGTGATCTATGTGGTGACTAGCACAAGCATGCAAAGTAGGTGTCCTGTTGTTGCTGATTTCAGCCCTGTTTTAGCTGATTTTGATGCCATGTTAACTTGATGATACCAAGAGATCTATGCATATTTTGAGATACTTCAGTAAGGGTGTTTTGTAAAGCATGTCTTTCTCTATCCATCCATGCCCTTGTTTGAAATTATGGGATGCCATAGCTTGAGTCAATCGAGCTCTACTTTTGCTATCAAATGTTTCCTGGCAGATTGTATACGTGTTATTCAATTTTGCCTAGGATGTTGTGGTTGACCCGTATAGGCTATGTTATTGTTCTTGCCATTTATGTCTTCTATGTCATGTCTTCTTGATGTATGTATGCTTAGTTTATCATTTGAGGCTCTGTAGTGAGTGCATTGAGCTTGTAAACATGCCCTCTCGTTATCAGTTTTTGACATGTCAAGTTGTTGAATCTGTTAACAAGACTTTCAATTTGACATGGGTGTTACTATATTTTCTAGTCCTTTTTGGCTTATGGTCAGTAAGGGACTTTTGTTCTAGGCTTTGAGTAGATTCATGCCATGCCATGTTTTGCTATTTTAAGGTCCTGTAGCATGTAGTTTTGCTGCTCTGAACATTGCAACCTGATGCTGTTTTTGACATGTCCAGCCTGATATTTTGTGCACTTTTGCCATGCTTGTTTGAACCTGTTATGATGTGAACTAGCCGTAGCTCAGTGCTCATCTTTTGTCGAGCATCTTGTGTAGATCACTGCCATGTGCTTTGTTGATACGTTTGGGTGCAGTAGCTTAATTAATTGTTGCTTGCTAAGTGGCATCATGCTGTTAATGGCAGATTTGCGCCTTTCTTGTTTTGCTTGCCATTTGCAAACCGTGCATCCGATTCCGGTGATCTTTATATCGATTTCAACCGAAATCATCTCATCTTTCCAGTGGCATGCTTGGTTTGCCAAGTTTATGCCTGGTTCATCATTTACCTTCCGGAGCGCACATAAGCATTGCATATCTCATCATGCATATCATGCCATGTTTTGCATCATGTTGAGTGTGCATTGCACCGTGATTTATTGTGGTTCCTTTGTTTGTGTTGTTGCTTTGGGTAGAGTCGGGAGACGAGTACGTGAACGAGGAACCTGTTGAGAACGTTGAGGATCAAGCTTTCGACAACTCGAGAACATTGCGTGCAAGATGACCATACCTCGAAATCACTTCTATCTTTGCTATGCTAGTTGCTCGCTCTTTTGCTATGCCTATGCTGCGATGCCTACCACTTGCTATATCATGCCACCCATATTGCCATGTCAGCCCTAACCATCCTTTCCTAGCAAACCGTTGATTGGCTATGTTACCGCTTTGCTCAGCCCTCTTATAGCGTTGCTAGTTGCGGTGAAGTTGAAGTTTGTTCCTTGTTGGAACATGGAGATGTTGTTCCTTTTGGAACTTGTTTACTTGTTGGGGATATCACAATATATATCTGCTAATTAATACATCTATATACTTGGTAAAGGGTGGAAGGCTCGGCCTTATGCCAGTGTTTTGTTCCACTCTTGCCACCCTAGTTTCCGTCATACCGGTGTTATGTTCCTTGATTTTATGTTCCTTACACGGTTGGGTGATTTATGGGACCCCTTGACAGTTCGCTTTGAATAAGACTCGCCCAGCAAGGCCCAACTTTGGTTTTACCATTTGCCACCTAAGCCTTTTTCCCCGGTTTTCGCGAGCCCGAGGGTCATCTTTATTTTAACCCGGGCCGTTCTCCTTCGATTGTTGGTCCAACTTGAGCGATGTCCGGCGCCTTGGGCAACCAGGGTTTATGCCAACCCGACGTCTGGCTCATCCGGTGTGCCCGAGAACGAGATATGTGCAGCTCCTATCGGGATTTGTCGGCACAATCGGGCGGTTTTGCTGGTCTTGTTTTATTGCTGTCGAAATGTCTTGTAGTCCGGGATTCCGAGATTGATCGGGTCTTCGGTAGAAGGAATATCCTTCGTTGACCGTGAGAGCTTATAATGGGCTAAGTTGGGACACCCTGCAGGTAATATCTTTCAAAGCCGTGCCCGCGGTTATGAGGCAGATGGGAATTTGTTAATGTCCGTTGTAGAAAACCCAAAGTTGACCTCAAATAAAATACACATCAATCGCGTGTGTAACCGTGATGGTCTCTTCTCGGTGAGTCCGGGAAGTGAACACGGTGTTGGAGTTATGTCGGCGTAAGTAGTTCAGGATCACTTCTTGATCGCTATTAGCTTCACGACCGTGCTTTGCTTCTCTTCTCGCTCTCTTTTGTAAGTAGCCACCATATATGCTAGTCGCTTGCTGCAGCTCCACTTTACTACTCTGTCCTTCCTATTAGCTTAAATAGTCTTGATCTCATGGTGTGAGATTGCTGAGTCCCGTGACTCATGTGATACTTCCAAAACAGTTGCAGGTTCCGATGAGGCGGTCAGATGATTCCACCGAGCTCAAGTGGGAGTTCGACGAGGAACGTGGTCGTTACTATGTGTCTTTTCCAGATGATCAGAGTGGTGCCCAGTTGGGACGATTCGGGATCTGTGTAGCATTTGGGGTATCTTCTTTTATTTTGGTTCCGTAGTCGGACCTTGAGTGTACTCTGAATGATGGATGTTTATTTATGTCTGTGTGAAGTGGCATCGTAAGCCAACTATGTATCTCTTTCCTTAATTATTACATGGGTTGTGTGAAGATTACCTCACTTGCGACATTGCTTTCAATGCGGTTATGCCTCTAAGTCGTGCCTCGACACGTGGGAGATATAGCCGCATCGGGGGCGTTACATGTATGCCATGTATTTTTGTGATCTCTGTGGTGACTAGCATAAGCATGCAAACTAGGCTTCATGATGTTGCTGATTTCAGCCCCTGTTCTGCTGATATTTTTATGCCATGTAAACTTGATCCTACCGAGAGATCCATGCTTATTTTGAGATACTTCAGTAAGAATATTTTGAACATATGGTTATTCTCTATCCATCCATGCCCTTTTTTGCAATTATGGAGTGCCATAGGTTGAGTCAATCGAGCTCTACTTTTGCTATAAAATGTTTCCTGGCAGGTTGTTTACATGTTATTCAATTTTTCCAAGGTTGTTGTAGTTGATCCGTGTATTCTATGATGTTGTTCTTGCCATGTATAGCTTCTATGCCATGTATTCTTACTGTTGGGTGCCTTGCCATGCCATGTATTGCTCTGTGGTGAGTGGTTCAAGCTCACCAACATGCCTACTTATTGTTGTTCCTGCCATGTATGAATCTGTAATATAACTTGCCATGTTTACATGGGTGCCATCATATTTTCTGATCCATTTTGGCTTATGGTCACTAAGGGACTTTTGTTATATGATTTGAGTAGATTCATGCCATGCTCTATTTTGACATGATAAGTTCCTGTAACATGTTGTTTGATAGCTCTAAACATTGCAACCTGATGTTATTTCTGCCATGTCCTGTTATTCTGCTAAGTCTGTGAAACTGTTATTATTTGCAATCTTGCCATGTCTTTTTGAGCATATTCTAGTGATTTCTGGAGATAGTTCAGTGTTCATGTTTTGTAATGCTTTACCAGTACATCATGCCCATGCCTTTTGTTTTCATATTGAGATGCTGTAGCTTATTGTTTGGATGCTTGCAATATGCCTACTTGCTGTTATGGACAGATTGTTGTCATGACTTGTATGGAGTGTATGTGTTGAACCGTTGCTCCGTTTTGAGTGTGCTCTATGTGAAACTTGCTTGATTTTGCATGTAGTTTCATATTATCATGTTGCATCCTTGTTTTGAGAGTGTTTGCTTGATTTTGTATGCATTTTGCATCAATGCCATGTTTAACTTGTTTTGCTCATATCTTCTAGGCCGTAGCTCCGAATCTAATGAACTTTATATGTAACTTGACTAGAATTTCGTGTAGGTCATCTTGGTGCATATTAACTTGCTGTTTAACAACTTGACCATAAGGTTTATTCAGATCTGGACCAATTTCGAAATTTGCATATGAGGACTTACCGGAATTGTTATATGTTGTTCCCGGCCTCATTTAAACTTGCTTTGATGTGTTGCTCTTGTTTGCATCATCTTTTGCCAAGAGTAGCCTCATCTAGATTTGTTATGCATCATACTTGGTTGAGCATCATGTCTTGTTCATGTGTGGTGTGTTTACTATGTTGTGTGCTTCTTCTTGTTAGTTCCTGTTTCGTTGCGATCGTGAGGATTCGTTCGTCTACGCTTGGTTCGGCTTCATCCGCTCGTCTTCTTCATGGACTTGTTCTTCTTCCTATGCGGGATTTCAGGCAAGATGACCGCTACCGGATCTCACTACTATCATTGCTATGCTAGTTGCTTCGTTCTATCGCTATGCTGCGTTACCTATCACCTGTTTATTCAAGCCTCCCAAATTGCCATGAACCTCTAACCATTGTCACCCTTCCTAGCAAACCGTTGTTTGGCTATGTTACCGCTTTGCTCAGCCCCTCTTATAGCGTTGTTAGTTGCAGGTGAAGATGAAGTTTGTTCCTTGTTGGAACATGGAGATGTTGTTCCTTGTTGGAACATGTTTACTTGTTGGGATATCACAATATATCTTATTTAGTTAATGCATCTATATACTTGGTAAAGGGTGGAAGGCTCGGCCTTATGCCGGTGTTTTGTTCCACTCTTGCCGCCTAGTTTCCGTCATATCGGTATTATGTTCCCGGATTTTGCGTCCCTAACGCGGTCGGGTGATTTATGGGACCCCCTTGACAGTTCGCTTTGAATAAGACTCCTCCAGCAAGGCCCAACATTGGTTTTTCATTTGCCTCACCACCACCTACATTTCCCTTGGGAGTAATTAACCCAAGGGTCATCTTTATTTAGCCCCCGGCCAGTGCTTCTCTAAGTGCTGGTTCGAACCGAGTAGATCAGGGCCCCCTCGTGGAAACTCGAGGTTTGGTTTTACTCGTAGGATGTCTCATCCGGTGTTGCCTCGAGAACGAGATATGTGCAGCTCCTATCGGGATTGTCGGCGCATCGGGCGGCTTTGCTGGTCTTGTTTTATTCTTGTCGAAATGTCTTGTAGCCGGATTCCGAGACTGATCGGTCTTCCCGGGAGAAGGAATATCCTTCGTTGATCGCGAGAGCTTATCATGGGCTTGTTGGGACACCCTCGCAGGTATAAACTTTCGAGAGTCGTGCCCGCGGTTATGTGGCAGATGGGAATTTGTTAATATCCGGTTGTAGTAAACCCGAAGTAAACTCTTCTAAAATACACCAACCATGTGCGTAACCGTGAGTATCTCTTTTCGGGGTTGATCGAGAGGAGAACACGGTTTCTGGGTTATGTCTGTCGTAAGTAGGAGTTCAGGATCACTTCTTGATCATTACTAGTTGACGACCGTTCCTTTGTTTCTCTTCTCACTCTCATTTGCGTATGTTAGCCACCATATTTGCTTAGCCGCTGCTGCAACCTCACCACTTTACCCCCTTCCTTTCCCATTAAGCTTTGCTAGTCTTGATGCCCATGGTAATGGGATTGCTGAGTCCTCGTGGCTCACAGATTACTACACCACCAGTTGCAGGTACAGTTTTGCGATGATCATGACGTGAGAGCGATGTTTGCTTGTTTTGGAGTTCTTCTTCTGCTTCTTTAATCAGGGGATAGGTTCCAGGTTGGCAGCCTGGGCTAGCAGGGTGGATGTCGTTTGAGTTTCTGTTTATGTTTCATCCGTAGTCGGATGTCGTTCTTGTATATGATGTTGATGTATTCTGGTGGCATTTGTGCCTTATGTATGTATCCCCGTCTATTATGTAATGTTGATGTAATGATATCCACCTTGCAAAAGCGTTTCAATATGCGGGTCTATCCTTGGTGGGACCTTCGAGATCCTTTTGGATAGGGTCGCATACTGGGCGTGATAGCCCGAGCGCTCCCCGCTCCGGCACGTCAAGACCCTGCGCTGCCCCCAGCCAAGGGCGCAGGGAGGCCCGCAAGACCAAGCTCTCTGCCGTCCGAGGCCCCCAGCTGCCACGGCGGGCTGCGCGCCTTCACCTCCGAAGGCGCAGCGTCGCGTGGCCCGCCAAGTTCAAGCCAGACCTGCCTCCTCGCTACGACGGCACAGCTGACCCTACGGAGTTCCTCCAGCTCTAACGAGCTGGGCATCGAGGCTACCAACGGGATGAAAAGGTCATGGCGAACTGGTTTCCCATGGCGCCAAGGACGGAGCCCGCACTGCTCCTGAATCTGGCCCTGTGCACGATCTCTTCCCGGCCGAGATGCATACCCGCTTCATCGCCAACTTCCAGGTACTCGCGACCGCCACCGCCGTGAGCGACATGCGCCGAATCAGCAGCAGCCTGGGAAACCACGCAAAAGTACATCCAGCGCTTCAACAACGCGCGCCTCAAGATCCCTGTGGTAACGGAGGAGGCCATCATCTCGCCTTCTCCGACGGGCGCGCGACGTCAATATGAAGGAGGAGCTGGCGATGCATGAAGATCTGTGCACCTCCTTGGAGCTGTTCAACTTGGCGACCAAGTGCGCCAGGGCTGAGGAGGGGGGCCTCTCCCTCCTCGAGTTGCCTGCCGCGGATCTCGAAGAAAAGAAGTCCAAGGCCAACGACGTGAAGCGCAAGGGGGCTGCCATACTCGCGGCCGAACCAGACACCAAGCGAGGCAGAGATCAGCCCGAGTCCTCCAAGGGCAGCCGGTACTGCGTGTACCACGATCTCCACACCCACAACACCAATGAATGTCAAGAGCTCCGGGCCGTACGCGAAGGAAGGGTCGGCAGACTCCCCGAGAGCAGCGACCGGGGCTACGGCCAAGGAGGAGGAAGGAATGCAGGACGCTGGGAAGACCGCGGCCCGCGTCAAGGGTGGCGCGACCAACCTCGCGAGGACCGTTGGCAAGACCCACCTCGCGAGGGAGGCTGGAGGGATCAGCCTCGCGAGGATCGCCCGCAGGGGAATGCAGGCCTCCCTCGCTGCCGCCGCCAAGGAGAATTGAAGACCGTCATCAGGACGAGGGGGCTGGGGGCTTCCAGGAAGCGCGTGCGATCGCCTGCATCCTGAGTGGAGCTCAAGCCCCAGCGTCTCAGCGCATCTTCAAGCAGTTCGCCCATGAAGTGAATGCAGTCCTTCCCAAGCTCGAGGCCACGCGCCCTCTCAGGTGGTCGGCGTGCGCCATCACATTCAGCTCAGCGGATCAGCTCAAGTGCGCAGCCACAGCCGGAGTTCTCCCGGTGATTTGTTCCCCAATCATCAGCAACGTGCTGGTCACCAAGACCCTCATCGATGGCGGAGCAGGGCTCAACGTCCTGTCCGTGGAGACATTCAACAATCTTCAAGTGCCTTACAGGAAGCTTCAGCCAACCAAGCCTTTCTCCGGAGTCACCGACGACTCCACGGTCCCGATCGAGCAGGTCCGCCTTCCTGTCACCTTCGGGGCTCGCGACAACTACCACACCGAGCTCATCGACTTCGACGTCGCCCACATTCGCCTGCCGTACAACGCCATCCTCGGGTAACCAGCGTTGGCCAAATTCATGGTCAGAACTCCACCATGGCTACAACGTCCTCAAGATGCCAGAAGCGGCGGGGTCATCACGGTGCCCGTGAAGAGAGAGACGCAGCAGTGCTCCCGGAGCGAGCCTTTCAGCCGCATCGCTAGAAGACCTGCACCACAACAGCAGGAGGCCTTCCGAGGCCGCACCCAAGAAGAAGAAGACATCGACCGGCCCGACTCCTCAAGAGACAGCCCCTCAGGCCCGCGACCAGGCCGGGGAGCCTCCTTCCATCGCGATAGGAAAGCGCCCGGCGCCTCCTCGAGCAGGGCTGGGGCTCTCCCTCGAGGGCCGCCGACCTCGCCGGAGTTCACGAGGGAGGCGTTTGGCACCACGTGAGGCGTGTTTCAAGCACGCTTCCCGCAAGGAGAGCAAGGTAAGGAGGGCTGAACCCTCGGAGTTCGTCGCCAAGGCCATTCAGAGCTACAGGAGTCAAGGGTCATGAGGGCAGCCGCCGCCTGCTGTGGCCCCCATCCGGCGAGGATGGTGGGCTGCGTCTGCATCAACATACCAGGCTCAACCGAGCAGCGTCTCAATAGCGCCTGCCCTCGCGAGTGGGACGTTGAGGTCCGCCCACAGCCACGTGCGAATGCCCCACGTCCTGCCAAACGCGGCAGCTGCGCACCAGCGTCTCATGAGGGCCATCCTGGAGGCTCAAGAGGTCAGGCACGCCGCAGCCCTGACGGAGATGGAGATGGCCCCTGAGGAGCCGCCAGTGCTTCCGTACCCCCACCCCCCCGAGGCCCCCGGGCCTGGGGGCTCGTGAGGATCGGCTCCCGCAGCCCACCGAGTCTGCTACACCAACACCCCTTCTCCTCTACATCACCAGGTGACATCTTTAAGTTTTATTCCCATCTGGGAGCGCCTTCAGGGCCGCATTATTCCCAGGCCGCGTGGGTCCGTCCCTGCGGCATGTATCCCTTTTATTTCATGTCATTAGCTTATCCTGTTGGGGGCGCCCCTCGGGCTGCATCATCCCCTAGCCGCCGAGCCTGTCCCAGCAAATGCATGTATCCTTCCTACGCTTTCCTTAGGATTATGCTCTCGCTCCACCATGCTTGTTATTTGGTGCCTTTTCTGGGTGATGGAATCTTGCGCTAAAGGGGGTGCCGAGCATCGCGACTTAGGGCTCCTACCGGCTCTCCGGCCCTCACCTCTGGTCTTGTCCATGGCATCGCGACCTAGCTTGCCCGGCCGACGACCGAGACCAGCCCGAGCCGGGACCCGAGGGCGAGAGTTTCATCATCTAACCCAGCTTATGCGTTAAAGGGGGTGCCTGAGCATCGCGACTGTGGCTCCTACCGGCTCTCCGGCCCTCACCCTCTGGTCTTGTCCATGGCATCGCGACCTGGTTTGCCAGCGACGGCTGAGACCAGCCCGAGAGCCGGGACCCGAGGATGTAGAGTTGCTGCATTTGACCTAGCTTGAGCGTTAAAGGGGGGTGCCTGAGCATCGCGACTCAGGGCTCCTACCGGCTCTCCGTCCCTCACCCTCTGGTCTTGTCCATGGCATCGCGACCTGGCTTGCCAGTGACGGCTGAGACTAGCCCGAGAGCCGGGACCCGAGGATGTAGAGTTTCGTCATCTAACCCAGCTTGCGCGTTAAAGGGGGGGTGCCTGAGCATTGCCACTCAGGGCTCCTACCGGCTCTCCGGCCCTCACCCTCTGGTCTTGTCCATGGCATCGCGACTTGGCTTGCCAACGACGGCCGAGACCAGCCCGAGAGCCGGACCAAGACGTGAAACACCGCATCCGCCAAATTTGCGGAACACACTCAAAGATAAGGCCCAGAGCCAGGCGCAACCCGCCTTGAGGTAGGGCCCCGTGAGTCCCGCGCTGGCTCACGGGTGCCCAGATACACCTCGTCCAGCCCTACCGTGCCAACCACGTGTCGGTGGGGTTGTATCGCCGGGGGCTCCTCCCGAGGGGAGCCCTCCCACGCACTGCTGGAAGCACCATGCCCCTCATTGGCCGACGACATGCCGAGCAGCGGCTATGCCCAGACGCATGCGGAAGTGTTATGCTCTCACTGGTGATAAACAAGCGAGGGTGGCCTCGGGTCGCATCAACCTCGTGGAGCCCAGAGCTCAGCACGGCCTCGTCGCCACGCCCCTCGGGAGCGCCAAGCGTGGGGGCTGGGCACGGGCTGCGCCTGGTCACGCCCAGACGCGACGCCACCAGCCAGGCCCCCCGGGCCTGGTTCGCCGCATGTCACTCCCCGAGCGGAGCCAAGGTACGAATGCCGTTTGAGCGTCAAGGGGTACTCTTCAGCATCGCGACTCAGGAGCCTAACTGGTCACGTAGCCCCTCACCCTTAGTTCCGAAAGGCTAACGGCGGTAGAGGTATGCGCGGGGCCGGGCTCTGCAGACGTAGAACGGTGGATCCGCCCGCGTCTCACCTCCCTACTTGTTGTTCGTGCGCCAAGGGGGACTCCTGAGCATCGCGACTCAGGAGCCTAACTTGTCACGTAGCCCCTCACTCCTTGGGCCCGTACTGGTTTCCGGTCGGGGCTAATGGCGGCTGAGGTATGCGCGGGGCCAGGCTCTGCCGGCGTAGAACACAAGCAAGTAGGAAGCACAAATTTCAAGGAATTCAAAAGCAAATATTATAGTCCACATTGTTATCGCAATACCAAATGCAAGTTTAAACGCCTCCTCGAGGCATGATACATGTGCAGGAATTAAAAGCAGGACATGAGCCACAACTGAGTCACTTGTCGGCGGCGGAGCAGCGCGGAGTGGGTTCGCCTCGTGGAGCAGCAGGGCCGGCAGCGCCTCGCTTCGGCTTGGTGCTGAAGGCCCGGAACTTCCCCAACAGAGCCTCCGCGCGACCCTTCACAGCCTCGGCAGCGGCAGCTGCATGCTCGCCGCTTGCTGGCTCCAAAGCAGCTGTCCGGTCGTATTTGGGATCGCAAGGTAGACGTGGGTGAGGACCCGCGTCGCTGCCGCAGAAGACAAGACAGCGCCTCGGCCTCGGCCGTGGGGCCAAGACCAAGGAGACATCTTCAAGAGCGCGAACCAGGAAGGAAGCACTGGCGGGGCCGCCCTCTGCGCCGGCGGTGGGCTCTCGAGCCACTATCATAAAGCTCCCTCAAGCAAGGTGTGAGCCTTCACCTCCATATATGTGAAGGCCATGCGATCTTTGGCAAGAACCGCGCCTTGTCGTCAGCTCGACCTTCCTCCTCCAGCTCCTGCTCCAGTAGCGCCTAGACGGTCGCGGCGCTTCTTGAGCCTGGCCTCCCGGTCCTTGACGGCCGCCTCATGAGCCTTCATGCTTTCCTCCTGCTCTGGCGGGCGGGCCTCCTCGAAAGTTGGTTCTGCAGGCCCTTCACTCGCTCTCCAAAGATCTCATAGTGACCTTGATGCTAGCTGCCTCCCCAGGCAGCATCGCGGGCAATCTTCGCCTCACGGACAGCCTGCTTCTCCTCGTCAGCAAGCCGCCGAGGCTTGGACCAGCGCTACCGAACAAGCATCGGAGCGAATCCAGCCTGGCCAGCTCCAAACGCCTGCCATCGACGGAGTCGGCGCCGAAGGTCTGCCATGAAGCGGTCTGATCCGGCAATGGCGCGATCCGTAATAGCATTCGGAGGAGCAGCGGTCGGTGGAGTAGGAGGAGGAGACGACTGTGTGACCACTGCGCCCTGAGGCGGAACCAGCGGCGCCACGGCAAAAGTGGAGGCAGCGCCAAGCAAGGGCACCTCAGGAGTCGCATGGGTCAAGGGGGCTGAGCCCGCCCCAGCAGGCTCAGCTAGGCCTCGCGAGGACGCCCGGGCAGGAGAGGCCTGGGCACCAAGATCACCTTCTTTTTAGGGCAGAGGCACCGCCCCGGATGGGGCCTCGGGAGCCCCCTTCAGCTTCTTCGCCGCAGGCGCCAGCCTGGCCGAAGGACATGGGCATCAGATCTCGTCGACGGAGCAATAATCAAGACGGGATGCAGGCACTTACAAGTCGTCGCTAGTGGACTCGAGCAACCTCTGGCCATACTTGAAGCCCGAGAGTCGGCTGCAGGGATCAACTTCAAGGGGCCCGGGAGCAGGAGGCGCGTCTGCGGATCGCCCCGGGGCCGGGGCGGACCCGCGGGGGACCAGCCCAGTCTGGTCCTTCTTCAGGATCGGGGGCAGGCTTCGCCTCCACGCTCATCCTCATCCTCGTCGTCGTCACCTGGGAGGCGGAGAATGCGGGACCTGCGCCGCAGGAGGAGCCCTTGACTCCGCCCGAATCAACCCCTCTCTGGCTCTCTCCTCCACCTCTTCGCTGGAGTCGGAAGAGGACCGCCCACAGGTCCTCCCGAGCCTCCACGGGCACGGGCCCGCCCCCATTGAAGACAGGCATGGGCCCCACTACCTTCTCCCAATCCTCGCGAAGGAACAAGGCGCTGGGCGCCCAGCCTCGCCACGCCGCCTCTAACCAAGGACTGGAGGACCGTCGCCAGATCCTCGCTGGCCAAGACCACGGGGCTCGGGTGAGGCCGCCACATCGAAAGCGAGTACTGACGAAGCGGAGCCAGTTGATGCTCCAGGAACTCCCTCAGCAGCGAGGCACCGGTCAGCCGCCCGCCCGCGTTGGTCGGCTTCAGATCTCGTCCATCTTCTCCGGCACCACCAGCTGGGATCCGAAGCTCCACTCGGGACCGGGTCGTTGAGCTCTCGGGGCACTCCATGGGCAGGATCAGCCGAGGGTGGATGCGCCCAGCATCCACCAAGGCCCACTTGCTCCTGAAGCCCTCAATCCGCTTCCCAGGGTTTGAAATGGCGATGGCTCCGCCAGTGTCGATTTAAGCTCACAGACGCCTGGAGGCGGAACCACGGGAGGTTCGAGGGAGAAGTAGTGGCGCAGCAAGGCCACCGAGGGCTTCACCCCAACATGGGCCTCACAATAGTAGGCGAAGATCGCCAGAAGAAGGACGGAGTTGGGATGGAGGTGCAGATCTTGAATGTTGTAGTGATGGAGGACGGAGAAGAAGAACTCAGAAAAGGGAGGCACCAGACCAGCAATGACGGCGCTCACGAAGAACGGGTAGAAGGTACTCCCTCGACCCTCCGGGGCGGCAGAGCCGGCCTTGAACACCTCCGTTCCATTGACGCCCTGCGCCTCCGCCAACCGGCGCACCAGGGCGAGGCTCGCCCCTGACACATTTGGCGGGTCCAAGGCAGGAGAGTACCAAGCTCGGTCGGGGCTTGGAGGCGCCATGATGGCTAGGGCACGCAGCGGAGTGGATCTGAAGGTCTCGGAAGCGAGGGGAGAGGCGCAAGAAAGGGATCGAGCAGCAATCGGAGAAAGTAAAGGAGGCAAGGAAGATGCCGCTCTATTATCAACCCACGCTGTTGCAGAGGCGGACGCGTCCAATCAATCCGCCACGCGGCGCCCAAGGTCAAGAGCTGTTAGGGCCCATGACGCTCAGACTTGCCCTTTCGCCTCTCGCCGGCCAAGTTCGGGCGTGCCGTGGGCCTGGGGCTACTCGTCGGCGTTCTGCGAGCAGGGGTCCCCAGACTTGCTCGCCTGCGGCTCTGTGGCGTGGCTCAAAGGAGGCCCAAGACAGCCCATCTTCATCATCGCAGCTCAAGACCTCGCGAGGGGCAAGCCTCACGGGCGGACGACAAGGAGCTTCCTCAGCGGCCTCGTCCAGGCTGGCTCATGAGGAGGCGGAGAGTTCAAGGGGGTACCTCGCGAGGTGCCCATGACGCAAGCCATGACGACCAAAGGCGCCAGCCAGCAAGTGTCCTCCTTTCCTCTTTGGTGCAAAGGGAGCAACGCATGGCGAGCATCAAGCAAAGGCATCCGCTTCGTGCAACAAGACCAAGACCAGCCCAACGGCTGGAAGGAGTCATCGTGGAGCCCAAGCGGCGCCATCACCATAGCGTTTGGCATGGCGAGGACCAACTTTAGTCGGGATAAGTGTACCTGCTATTCCCTTCAAAATGGCTAATTGTTGGCGCCCTTCCGCTCAATATTTGGGAAGAGGCCCAGGCCTTCGCCTATAAATAGGAGTAGCCACCCTGTGGTAGAAGGATACACATCTGGGGGAGAGATCGGAACCCTCATCAAGAAACCAGTAGCTAGAGCGACCGAACACCACCTAGCAGTTCATCACACCCGCCAAGAACAGACCCGCGCGAGGTTGTTCTTCCTTGTATTGTTCCTCATCAGCCCAAGAGGCAATCCACCACACCACACACTGGAGTAGGGTATTACACCACAATGGTGGCCTGAACCAGTATAAATCTTGTGTCTCTTGTGCTGTCATGTTTAGTAGTTTAGGTCCCAGCGATTCGGCGAGGTGCGAGACGGTGGAGGGTTGGATCTCCGCGCGCACCCCAGTGTTCGAACCTCAAGGGTCTGCCGGAACCCGAAATCCGACACTCCCAACAACTTCCGAAGTGAAAAGTTAACCTTCGACATCGCTCCATTCCGCATCGGCTATCAAACACTACTCGGAAGAACAACCTTTGCTCGTTTTAATGCAGTACCGCATTACGCTTCTCTTAAGTTTAAGATGCCTGGTCCACGTGGCATCATCATAGTTTGCGGAAACACTGAGCGTTCCTTATGCGTGGAAGAACGTGTGGCGGCTTTAGCAGCCGAACACTAAATGGCCTCTCCAACTAGAATAAATGGTCGGTCGTCAAGACCGCGGACACGGCTAGACGAGTCCAGCGCACCACTAGCTGTAACAGCTTAGATAAACCTGAGATTGGTTTGATGGATATACCCCCATAGGCGGTACCAGGGGCTTCCCGCATGTAAAAAGGACTACAGTTCGGCTTTACCTCATTTAGATTGACTTTTAGTGAGAATAATCAGTTTTTTGCACGAAGACTTTCATCTAAGTTTTCTCTTTTCAGATGACAATCATGCTACACCCTTCCAGGATACTGGCAACGGAGACACAGCGCAGACGCGCAGCAGGCCCCGCTCAAAGGTTTCTTTTTAGATTAAGACCACATGTAAACCTTTCTTCTTGTCTCTTGTTGCATGACACCCCCCGGATACCTAACACAACCGTCGTGGATGTTGGCGTTGTTGGCATTTCGCCACGTCAGACTAATGCACGTACCTGGAAATTTAGGGTCCTTTATCAAGGGCGTTACTCAGCCCGATACATGTTGTAAAGACCGAACACCTTAGGGAGTGTTGGCGTCATGAATTGGCCTTATATGCACCAGCTCCGAATCATGTCTTTGGTGAAATGTTGGGTTTGCCCGGCTCCCGCGTTTTGCTACCTTACGTTCCGCTCTATCGGCTAAGGTGGCACCGGGAGAACTACTGCGATTGTGCCCTGGTTCATCAGGATGAGCACCTCAAAAGAGAAAGCCGAAAACTGACTGTCATGATAAAGCGCGAGACTGGTCAACCACTCGATGACTTAGCGGAATCTTCGGAATTCCTCCGCATTAACGAAGGGCCGGTTTTCCCGGTCATGTACGTACGCGCCCCGTACTCGGATGAATGAGGAAGTACCAGGGGCTATATAGTAGCCCCACTGTCAAACTCCTATGGTTAAGTGAAAGTGTTAAAGCAATATAGTCCGATTGCCTCGTTCGCCGCGCTACCACCTCCTTAATGGACCAAGACGTTGGATCAAGTGTGAACACGCGCTTTTGCGAGCACCCCCGCATTATATGCGTGGGGGCTGAAGCAGCAACTACAAACTTTCAGGTTATATATATATATATATATATATATATATATATATATATATATATATATATATATATATATATATATATATATATATATATATATATATATATATATATATATACACACACACATATACATAAACGACCGCACAGGAGGCATAATAATACTTTCAGGCAAAAGTATAAACACAACCTTTATAATTCAAATAGCATTGTTTTTACAATCGGGATACATGTCACTCGAACATGACACTCTTCGAGCACTGAGCCTCTATTAAAAGAGCACCTTCTAGGACTTCTTCAAAATAGTGCTCGGCCGAAACCAGGCCTATGGCCGGATTCTGGGTTGCAATAGCGGTGGCCTCCATCCCTGCCCAGTATGTCTTGACACGAGCAAGAGCCATCCGCGCACCCTCTATGCACGCCGACCTCTTTACAGCGTCGATATGCGGCACAGCACCAAGGAATCATTGAACTAGACCAAAATAACTATTCGGCCTTGGTCCTTCCAGCCAAAGACGATCCACGACAGACCTCATGGCAAGTCCGGACAACCTATGGAGCTCGGCCCACTCGGCCATTTGCTCATTTAACAGCAGCGAGACGCTGAGCTTAAGCTGCGACCAGAACCACTTTTCCACTTCGTGATCTTTTGATCTTGAAAAACTTTGTCGCATCAAAGACTCGCTGCCAAATCCAATCTGGCGTCTGCAGAACTCCATAATTGATCCGGAAGGGCATACTTTAGGATCTCGAACCGTCCGAAACAAAAGGGCTTCCCAGCCGTGATATCTACGGCAGCGTAGCTCCTCCTTCGCCAATCTGATTTTAGAGCGGGTTTCCTTGGCTGCTACCATGGCTTTCTCCAGGTCCGCTGTCTTCGTTTGACTTTCCCTTTCAAGAAGCTCTTAACGGTCGGCGGCATCTTTCAACTCAACAACCATCTTGGACATTTTCTCTTTGCTCCGGAAATGCGCAACCTGTTCGGCTCTTAACTCTTCAACCGCCTTTAGGGCGGCCGCATCACTCCTCCTGGCTTGTTCCTTGGCTTGGGCAAGTTCCACCCGAAGGGTCTCCACGGCGGCAGCTCCATCTGCAGTCATAGCATATTATAGATACTAGCATCATGCTCCTCTTAATATATGTTGACCACCGGAGAATACATACCTTGTGCCTCGTCAAGCCGCCTGTTTACAAGCACGATGTCGGCATCCGCCGCATCAAGTTGTCGCTTCAGTTCGGCAAACTCACCAGTCCGACTAGCCATCGGACCCTCAGCCGCCTGCACATGAAAGCGACATGATCATTACCTGGGACTATGATCCTCTGTTTGCCGCCTTTTTCGACGATAACGAGTCTCGAGGCTACTATCGCATAGGGCACACCTAGCGTGTAATGCGTCGCAAGTAAAAATATACATATTACTTTGCGTACCTCAAAGCCTCTCAGCAAGCTCATAAAAGCTTCAAGCAACCCGCTTTCGAAGGATCAAATCCTCTCAACCATCGTACCCATTAACGTACGATGCGCTTCCGAGATAGCCGCTTGCTCCAGAAGATTCATCGGTCGTCTGGTTGCGCGCAGACGATTCCGGACTCTTTCGGTGCTCCCTTAGGAGTCGAATACTCCGGACTTGAGGAGGCGAAGGTTACCT
>JAHIAM010000860.1:0-103605 GCA_021605205.1 Aegilops longissima
ACGCCTTTCCAAGAGTTACCCAAAGCGCAGTTCTACCCGACTCGAGGAGGAAGCATTGAAACCTACATCACCAGCGCACGATGCGGTTGATCGGCCACCGTGGGTCAAACAGAGAGGCATTTCAGCTCAAGTTCAGCCGCACTCGCCGCCACTCAAACAAAATACCAAGGCCCGGAGCAACATGCGGACTCATGAGACGATTCGAAAACAAGGAAAAACATGCAAGATCGATCTATGGATCACGGGGGCGCGCACCAACGAGGACGATGACCGTCACGCCGGATACACTAAAAGTAAATCCGGCCGGGCCGAATACAGCAGACAAGACTCATATGAACTGCGTCCCGATATAGCCCGCACAGGCAGGCCAAGACACCCCTATGCTTCACTGATGAAGTAATGGATCACGAATTCCCAGAGGGTTTTAAACCCGTAAATATTGAATCATATGATTGTACAATAGATCCCGCGGTATGGATCAAGGATTTCCTCCTCCACATCCACATGGCTCGCGGTGATGATCTACATGCCATCAAGTACCTGCCACTAAAACTCAAAGGACCAGCTCGGCATTGGCTGAATAGCTTGCCAGTAGACTCCTTGGCAGTTGGGAGGATTTGGAAGATGCATTCCTTGACAACTTCTAGGGCACTTATGTGCGACCACCGAGTGTTGATGACTTGAGCCATATAACTCAGCAGCCAGGGGAATCGGCCAGGTAATTCTGGACACGGTTCCTAACTAAGAAAAACCAAATTGTCGACTGTCCGGATGCAGAGGCCTTAGCGGTATTTAAGCATAACATCCGTGACGAGTGGCTCGCCCGCACCTCGGCCAGAGAAGCCAAGTCTATGGCAGCCCTCACGACACTCATGACCCGCTTATGCGGGCGAGGATAGCTGGCTGGCTCGCAGCAACAACACATCAAGGAATCGGGCACTTCGTGATACCAAAGATAATAACGGCGGACTACGCCGTAATGCATATAAGCGCGCAACAACGGCGATAACGCCAAGATACGATAGTCAATGCCGGATTCAAAGTGGCTCTAAATCCGTCACGGAAAAAGCCATTCAAAAGAAGTACTCCGGCCCGCCCAGTTAGGACCTCATACCGATCGTCAGGTCAAATTCACGGCATTTCAACAAGCCAGCCAATCACACCAACAGAGAATGTTGGGTGTTCAAGCAGGCCGGCAAACTGAACGCCGAAAACAAGAACAAGGGGCTACATAGCGACGACGAGGAGGAGCCCCGGCCGCCGAACACGGGAGGACAGAAGAGGTTCCCCCCACAAGTGAAAACGGTGAACATGATATACGCAACCCACATTCCCAAGAGGGAATGGAAGCATGCACTAAGGGACGTCTATGTGATGGAGCCAGTCCCCCCAAAGTTCAACCCATGGTCCTCTTGTCCGATCACCTTCGGTCGCAGGGACCATCCCACTAGTATCCGACATGGCAGATCTGCCGCATTGGTCCTTGACCCATCATCGACGGATTTCACCTCACTCGAGTCCTCATGGACGGCGGCAGTAGCCTGAACCTGCTCTATCAGGATACAGTGCGCAAAATGGGTATAGACCCCTCGAGGATCAAACCCACTAAAACCACCTTTAAAGGTGTTATCCCAGGTGTAGAGGCCCATTGCACGGGCTCAATCACACTGGAAGTGGTCTTCGGATCTCCGGAGAACTTTCGAAGCGAGGAGTTAATCTTCGATATTGTCCCGTTCCGCAGTGGCTATCACACACTGCTCGGGCGAACCACATTTGCCAGATTCAATGCGGTACCGCATTATGCATACCTCAAGCTCAAAATGCCAGGACCTCGTGGGGTTATAACAGTCAATGGAAACACAGAACGCTCGCTCCGCACGGAGGAGCACACTGCGGCCCTCGCAGCTTAGGCACAAAGAAGCCTTTTAAGGCAAACCACCAATTCGGCGATAAAGCCCCTGGACACCTTCATGCGAGTCCGGAGTAACCTGCAACAGGATTGCCTGGTACATTCAGAGCTTGCCTACCAATTCGGCCCCCGCCCTAGTCCCAGTCAAGTGACGAAATCTGTGCCGCGCGTACATAATTACGCACTAAAAATACCATGGGCATAGGCAGGGGCACGACCAAGGCACGTCACACAATGCGGTTCAACCACCCCAGGGGCTGTATACCTTTATCATTTCCTCTCTTTCAGGACCTTACTCTCTGGAAGCCCTTCCCGGCAGCTTGAGTGCTGGACACATTATGGGAAGTTACAACCAAGGAAGCAAGAAGCTAAGACGTACGAGGGAATCCCCAGGTGGTCTCTGATAACAATCGAAGTACCCATTTTTTAATACCCATACGCAGCTTGCCCTTGGATAGGACATGTCAAATAGTCCTATTTTTTGCTTATTGCACTACTTATATCAGTACGCTTCGACGTATTATTTAAATAACAATGCATAGCATTAGTCTATTATTGCATTACCCTTCTTTTTTCTTGTCTGTTTATTTATGACAACTTGCACCCATACATTCTGGTACGACCAGTACGCCAGGGGCCTCAGTATACCCCATAATACGGCGTGAGAAGTCCGAACACTTTCGACAAAGGCGGCACCCGAACTTATAGCATTATATGCATCGACTTCAATCATGTCTTGGGTCCATAGTTGGGTTTGCCTGCCCCATGTTTTGGTACCTTACGCCCGCAATATTGGCTAAGGTAGCGCGGGAGAACTCTGCAATTGTGTCCCGGTAGTTCCGGACGAGCACCTCAGTAGAGAAAGCCGAAAACTGACTGTCATGATAAGGCGAGAGCTGGTCGCTGTTCGAGAGGTCTCAAGTCCTTAAATACTTTTTTATGCTCAAGCAGGAGTCGGCCTTGCTGGCTTAGGCGATATAGCACCCCAAATTCGCCTTCCGAAACTAGGGGCTTCGCCAAAATTTAAAATTATAGACTTCTATGGCTAAGTGAGAGTGATAAAGCCTTATAGTCCGATTGCTCGTTCGTTGTCTTTGAACACCTCCTCAAAGGACCCAAAATTGGGATAAAGAGTGCTCAAAGTTTATCCCAACACCTCAAGATTAGTTACATGGGGCGAAGTTTACGATCGCCAACTCTCAGATTTTATAAAACAGCCGCACAGAGGGTAATATTTTAAATTCAAAAGCGTTGCATAGCGCAAATGAACTCGTTTCACATTACAGGATCACATGAGTACGTTCATTCAAATATTAAATCTTTAGCACATTCCTCCGCCACAAGGCGAGAACCCTTCAGGACACTTTCATAATACATTTCGGGTGGCGATGCTCCTTGCCTTCCGGCGGCCCCTCCTTCACCAGCTTTACGGCATCCAACTTCGCCCAGTGCACCTTCGCCCGGGCAAAAGTCCTGCGCGCACCCTCGATGCATACAGACCGCTTTATGACTTCAAGCCGTGGGCAGGCATTCACAAGACGACTCACCAGACCGAAGTAGCTGTCAGGCAGGGGATCGCCAGGCCACATCCGGACTACAAGACCCTTCATGGCCTGTTCGGCCGCCTTGTGGAGCTCGACCAGTTGCTTCAGTTGGTCGCTCAAAGGCATTGGCTGTTCGGTCCCAGTATACTGAGCCCAGAACAACTTCTCCGTCGAGCTCCCCTCCTCAGCCCGGTAAAACTCCGCAGCATCCAACACACTGCGGGGAAGATCTGCGAACGCTCCTGGAGAGCTCCGAACTCGGCTAAGTAAAAGGAAAGTTTCCTTCACATGCTTCCTTTGCATAATGAATGCCTTACCCGCTGCTATCTTCTTCACCGCCTCAATCTCCTGGAGGGCCTTGTGGGCTTCAGCCTTGGCGTTTTGTGCGCTTTCAAGGGCCTTCGCAAGCTCGGACTCTCGCCTCTTAGAGTCAAGCTCCAAGGACTCGTGTTTTTTGGCGAGAGCCTAGAGCTCTTACTGCACCTCGCCTACCCGTGCTTCTTGCTTTTCTCGCTCGATATGCTCCTGGGCCGCTTTGTCTTCGCCCTCAGACAGCGCCTTCTTCAGGGTCGCCACTTCGGTCGTGGCCCCTAGCAAATTCATGATGATCCTACTATTTTACAACCAAATTTCTTTTTAATACATAGACAGGGTATCGCTTACCTTTGTTCTCTTCGAGCTGCCTCTTGGTAAGGCCGAGCTCTTCCTTGGACCGCTCAAGGTCCTGCTTTAGTGCAGCGACCTCCGCAGTGCGTGCAGCAGCAGCCAGCAGTGAAGCCTACATATGCACATAGACATATTCTGATTAGACTCCTGAGTCATTATTTGATCCTCTATTCGGCCTTTCTTCGCGAACGCCAAACAAAGCATCAGGGGCTACTGTCTATGCGGTAATATTTTCCTATAATTGGATTACTTACCTGAAAGCCTGTTAGGAGGCTGGCACAAGCTTCAATTAGTCCGCTTTTGGCGGACTGAACCTTCTCGATCACTGCACTCATGATAGTGCGGTGCTCTTCGTTGATGGAAGCACCACGAAGCGCTTCCAGCAAATTGTCCGGTGCCTCTGGATGGACAGAGGCCACCGGCACGGGCGGCTTGCCCCTCTTAAGGGGGGGGTCGCCTGACAGAGTCCAGAACCACTGGAGGTTCCGACGTAGTGTTCGGCTGGAGGCCGAACTCGGAGCCCATGGGAGTCTTGCTCCCTTTGCACTAGGGTCCGGAATATCGCCTCGAGGCGCCTCCAGGACAACCTCCCCTCGGCTCGGTGCCCTTTTAGACAACACCTCGACGTTGCCCGTAGGGCGAGGGGTGGAGGCGGTCGGAAGTGAATCGCTATTCATGTCCGACGGGTCCAAAGAACCATCCGACGAAGATACGTCGATACGGGCTCGGGACGGACTGCATAATCATGTTTGGCGCGACGAGAAGCAGTGCAATAAGAACATACCATGAATTACTATGGTATCCGGATACTTACGACTTCGCCAGGGGCTTGTCCCTGGGCAACCACTCGTCGTCACTGTAGGCGGCCGTCGTGGAGCAGTCCGGAAGGAGGGTCCTTCCCTTCTTGAACCCTTCGACCTCCCCGGTTGGGGCGGCCTTCCTTCTCTTGTCTCCCCCGGCTGGGACGGAGAACTTTCCTCTTCCTCCTCCTCGTTTTCGTGGGAGGAGTGCGCCTCAGAGTTTTCGGACGATGAGTCTGATATAACCTTGCGCCGGAGACCCTTTTGGGTCCCTGTGGCCTTCTTCTTGGCCTTCTTCACCGGCACCTCGTAAGGCGCCGGGACCAGCATCTCCGTTAAGAGAGCATTTGCTGGATCCTCAGGCAGGGGGGCTGGGCAATCGATCTGCTCCGATGTTTCTACCCAGTCCTATTAATGGCATGGAGGCTTAGATCCCGCACATGATTAAACTGGGGAAAATAAACATCCTGTGAGATATAAAAAACTTACCGGATTAGCATGGTGCTTTGCGCTGAGTCCACGGTCCTCGGTAAGGGGAGGAGGTACCTCGGCGCCCTTGAACAGCACCTTCCAGACGTCTTAGTGTGTTGTGTCAAAAAGCTCTAGCAGCGTCTGGTGCTCGGCTGGGTCGAACTCCCACAAATTGAATGCCCGTCGTTGACACGGGAGGATCCGGCGGAAGAGCATGACCTGGACCACATTGACAAGCTTGATTTTCTTGCTCATCATGTTTCTGATGCATTTCTGGAGTCCGGTCAGCTCCACCGATGAACCCTAGGACAGGCCCTTCTCCTTCCAGGAGGTGAGCCGCGTGGGGATTCCGGATCGGAATTCGGGGGCCGCCACCCAATTGGTGTTGCGCGGCTCGGTGATGTAGAACCACCCCGACTGCCACCCCTTTATGGTCTCCACATAGGAGCCTTCGAGCCAGGTGACATTAGGCATTTTGCCCACCATGGCGCCTCCACACTCTCCTTGTTGGTCGACCACCACCTTCGGCTTAACATTGAACGTCTTCAGCCACAGGCCGAAGTGGGGCCCGATGCGGAGGAAGGCCTCGCACACGACGATAAACACCGAGATGTTGAGGATGAAATTGGGGGCCAGATCGTGAAAATCCAGCCCGTAGTAGAACATGAGCCCGCGGACATGAAGGAAATATGCCCTAGAGGCAATAATAAATTTATTATTTATTTCCTTATTTCATGATAAATGTTTATTATTCATGCTAGAATTGTATTAACCGGAAACATAATACATGTGTGAATACATAGACAAACAGAGTGTCACTAGTATGCCTCTACTTGACTAGCTCGTTAATCAAAGATGGTTATGTTTTCTAACCATAGACATGAGTTGTCATTTGATTAACGGGATCACATCATTAGGAGAATGATGTGATTGACTTGACCCATTCCGTTAGCTTAGCACTTGATCGTTTAGTATGTTGCTATTGCTTTCTTCATGACTTATACATGTTCCTATGACTATGAGATTATGCAACTCCCGTTTACCGGAGGAACACTTTGTGTGCTACCAAACGTCACAACGTAACTGGGGTGATTATAAAGGTGCTCTATAGGTGTCTCCTAAGGTACTTGTTGGGTTGACGTATTTCGAGATTAGGATTTGTCACTCTGATTGTCAGAGAGGTATCTCTGGGCCCTCTCGGTAATGCAGATCAAGCCTTGCAAGCATTGTGACTAATGGGTTAGTTGCGAGATGATGTATTACGGAACGAGTAAAGAGACTTGCCGGTAACGAGATTGAACTAGGTATTGAGATACCGACGATCGAATCTTGGGCAAGTAACATACCGATGACAAAGGGAAAAACATATGTTGTTATGCGGTCTGACCGATAAAGATCTTCGTAGAATATGTGGGAGCCAATATGAGCATCCAGGTTCCGCTATTGGTTATTGACCGGAGACGTGTCTCGGTCATGTCTACATAGTTCTCGAACACGTAGGGTCCGCACGCTTAAAGTTTCGATGACGGTTATATTATGAGTTTATGAGTTTTAATATACCGAAGGTAGTTCGGAGTTCCGGATGAGATCGGGGACATGACGAGGAGTCTCGAAATGGTCGAGACGTAAAGATCGATATATTGGACGACTATATTCGGACATCAGAAAGGTTCCGAGTTATTCGGGTATTTTACGGAGTACCGGGGAGTTACGGGAATTCGCCGGGAGAAGTAATGGGCCTTATTGGGCCATACGGGAATAGAGGAGGCAGGCCAAAGGGAAGGAGGCACGCAGCCCCCCATGGGTCCGAATTGGACAAGGGTTGCATCCCCCTTTTCCTTCTCCCTCTCCTCCTCTCTCCCTCTTCTCCTACTCCTACTTGGAAGGGGGGAATCCTACTCCCGGTGGGAGTAGGACTCCCCTGGGGCGCGCCATAGAGAGGGCCGGCCCTCCCCCTCCTCCACTCCTTTATATACGGGGGCAGGGGGGCACCCCATAGACACAACGATTGATCGTTTGATCTTTTAGCCGTGTGCGGTGCCCCCCTCCACCATAGTCCACCTCGATAATACTGTAGCGGTGCTTAGGCGAAGCCCTGCGTCGATAGAACATCATCATCGTCACCACGCCGTCAGGTCGACAAAACTCTCCCTCAACACTCGGCTGGATCGGAGTTCGAGGGACGTCATCGGGCTGAACATGTGCTGAACTCGGAGGTGCCGTGCGTTCGGTACTTGATCGGTCGGATCGTGAAGACGTACGACTGCATCAACCGCGTTGTGCTAATGCTTCCACTTTCGGTCTACGAGGGTACGTGGACAACACTCTCCCCTCTCGTTGCTATGCATCACCATGATCTTGAGTGTGCGTAGGAATTTTTTTGAAATTACTACGTTCCCCAACAGTGGCATCCGAGCCAGGTTTTATGTGTAGATGTCATATGACGAGTAGAACACAAGTGAGTTGTGGGCGATATAAGTCATACTGACCAGCATGTCATACTTTGGTTCTTCGGTATTGTTGGATGAAGCGGCCCGGACCGACATTACATGTACGCTTACACGAGACTGGTTCTACCGACGTGCTTTGCACACAGGCGGCTGGCTGGTGTCAGTTTCTCCAACTTTAGTTGAACCGAGTGTGGCTACGCCCTGTCCTTGCGAAGGTTAAAACAGCACCAACTTGACAAACTATCGTTGTGGTTTTGATGCGTAGGTAAGAACGATTCTTGCTCAGCCCGTAGCAGCCACGTAAAATTTGCAACAACAAAGTAGAGGACGTCTAACTTGTTTTTGCAGGGTATGTTGTGATGTGATATGGTCAAGACGTGATGCTATATTTTATTGTATGATATGATCATGTTTTGTAACCGGTTATCGACAATGGCAGGAGCCATATGGTTGTCGCTTTATTGTATGAAATGCAAACGCCCTGTAATGCTTTACTTTATCACTAAGCGGTAGCGATAGTCGTAGAAGCATAAGATTGGCGAGACGATGATGGAGATCATGGTGTCATGCCGATGACGATGGAGATCATGACGATGCTTTGGAGATGGAGATCAAAGGCACAAGATGATGATGGCCATATCATGTCACATATTATGATTGCATGTGATTTTTATTTTTTATACATTTTATTTTGCTTAGTTCGGCAGTAGCATTATAAGATGATCTCTCACTAAATTTCAAGATAAAAGTGTTCTCCCTGAGTATGCACCGTTGCCAAAGTTCGTCGTGCCCAGACACCACGTGATGATCGGGTGTGATAAGCTCTACGTCCATCTACAACGGGTGCAAGCCAGTTTTGTACACGCAGAATACTCAGGTTAAACTTGACGAGCCTAGCATATGCAGATATGGCCTCGGAACACTGAGACCGAAAGGTCGAGCATGAATCATATAGTAGATATGATCAACATAGTGATGTTCACCATTGAAAAATACTCCATTTCATGTGATGATCGGTTATGTTTTAGTTGATTTGGATCACGTGATCACTTAGATGATTAGAGGGATGTCTATCTAAGTGGGAGTTCTTAAGTAATATGATTAATTGAACTTTAATTTAACATGAACTTAGTCCTGGTAGTATTTGCATATCTATGTTGTAGATCAATAGCTCGCGATGTTGTTCTCCGTATATTTTTGATATGTTCCTAGAGAAAAATAAGTTGAAAGATGTTAGTAGCAATGATGCGGATTGGATCCGTGATCTGAGGATTATCCTCATTGCTGCACAGAAGAATTATGTCCTTGATGCACCGCTAGGTGACATAACTATTGCAGGCGCAGATGCATATGTTATGAACGTTTTGACAAAAACTCGGTATGATGACTACTTGATAGTTTAGTGCACCATGCTTTACGGCTTAGAACCGGGACTTCAAAAATGTTTTGAACGCCGCGGAGCATATAAGATGTTCCAAGAGTTGAAATTGGTATTTCATACTCATGCCCGTGTTGAGAGGTATGAGACCTCTGACAGTACTTTGCCTACAAGATGGAGGAGAATAGCTCAACCAGTGAGCATGTGCTCAGATTGTCTGAGTACTACAATTGCTTGAATCAAGTGGGAGTTAATCTTCCAGATAAGATAGTAATTGACAAAGTTCTCTAGTCACTATCACCAAGTTACTAGAACTCGTGATGAACTATAATATGAAAGGGATGATGAAAACAATTCCAAATCTCTTCGCGATGCTAAAATCGGCGAAGGTACAAATCAAGAAAAACACCGAGTGTTGATGGTTGACAAGATCACTAGTTTCAATAAAAATGGCAAAGGGAAGAAGGGGAACTTCAATAAGAATGGCAAGCAAGTTGCTGCTCAAGTGAAGAAGCCCAAGTCTGGACCTAAGCCTGAGACTAAGTGCTTCTACTGCAAAGGGACTGGTCACTAGAAGCAGAACTACCCCAAGTATTTGGCGGATAAAAAGGATGGCAAAGTGAACAAAGGTATATCTGATATACATGTTATTGATGTGTACTTTACTAGTTTTTATACCAACCCCTCAGTATTTGATAATAGTTCAGTTGCTAAGAGTAGTAACTCGAAATGGGAGTTGCAAAATAAACAGAGACTAGTTAAGGGTGAAGTGACGATGTGTATTGGAAGTGGTTCCAAGATTGATATGATCATCATCGCACACTCCCTATTCTTCCGGGATTAGTGTTGCACCTAAAATAAATGTTATTTGGTGTTTGCGTTGAGTATGAATATGATTGGATCATGTTTATTGCAATACGGTTAGTCATGTAAGTTAGAGAATAATTGGTGTTCTGTTTACATGAATAAAACCTTCTATGGTCATACACCCAATGAAAATGGTTTGTTGGATCTCGATCGTGTGATACACATATTCATAATATTGATGCCAAAAGATGCAAAGTTAATAATGATAGTGCAACATATTTGTGGCACTGCCGTTTAGGTCATATTGGTGTAAAGCGCGTGAAGAAACTCCATGCTGATGGATTTTTGGAATCACTTGATTATGAATCACTTGATGCTTGCGAACCATGCCTCATGGGCAAGATGACTAAAACACCGTTCTCCGGAACAATGGAGCGAGCAACTGACTTATTGGAATTAATACATACTGATGTATGCGGTCCGATGAGTGTTAAGGCTCGCGGCAAGTATCATTATTTTCTGACCTTCACAGGTGATTTGAGCAGATATGGGTATATCTACTTGATGAAACACAAGTCTGAAACATTTGAAAAGTTCAAAGAATTTCAGAGTGAAGTGGAGAATCATCGTAACAAGAAAATAAAAGTTTCTATAATATGATCGCAGAGGTAAAATATTTGAGGTAGCGAGTTTGGCCTTCAGTTAAAACAATGTGAAATAGTTTCACTACTCGCGCCACCTGGAACACCACAGTGTAATGGTGTGTCCGAACGTCATAACTGTACTTTATTAGATATGGTGCGATCTATGATGTCTCTTACCGATTTACCACTATCGTTTTGGGATTATGCATTAGAGACAGCTTCATTCACGTTAAATAGGGCACCATCTAAATCCGTTGAGACGACACCGTATGAACTATGGTTTAGCAATAAACCTAAGCTGTCGTTTCTTAAAGTTTGGAATTGCGATGCTTATGTGAAAAAGTTTCAACCTGATAAGCTCAAACCCAAATCGGAGAAATGTGTCTTCATAGGATACCCAAAAAGAAACTATTGGGTACACCTTCTATCACAGATCCGAAGGCAAGACATTTGTTGCTAAGAATGGATCCTTTCTAGAGAAGGAGTTTCTCTCGAAAGAAGTGAGTTGGAGGAAGGTAGAACTTGATGAGGTAACTGTACCTGCTCCCTTATTGGAAAGTAGTTCATCACAGAAACCGGTTCGTGTGACACCTACACCAATTAGTGAGGAAGCTAATGATGTTGATCATGAAACTTCAGATCAAGTTACTACCGAACCTCGTAGGTCAACCAGAGTAAGATCCGCACCAGAGTGGTACGGTAATCATGTTCTGGAGGTCATGTTACTTGACCATGACGAACCTACGAACTATGAGGAAGTGATGATGAGCCCAGATTCCGCGAAATGGCTTGAGGCCATGAAATCTTAGATGAGATCCATGTATGAGAACAAAGTGTGGACTTTGATTGACTTGCCCAATGATCGGCGAGCCATTGAGATTAAATGGATCTTCAAGAGGAAGACAGACGCTAATAGTAGTGTTAATATCTACAAAGCTAGAATTGTTGCAAAAGGTTTTCGACAAGTTCAAGGTGTTGACTATGATGAGAGTTTCTCACTCGTATCTATGCTTAAGTCTGTCCGAATCATGTTGGCAATTGCCGCATTTTATGAAATCTGGCAAATGGATAAACAAAACTGCATTCCTTAATGGATTTATTAAAGAAGAGTTGTATATGATGCAACCAGAAGGTTTTGTCAATCCTAAAGGTGCTAACAAAATATGCAAGCTCCAGCGATCCATCTATGGACTGGTGCAAGCATCTCGGAGTTGGAATATACGCTTTGATGAGTTGATCAAAGCATATAGTTTTTTACAGACTTGCGGTGAAGCCTGTATTTACAAGAAAGTGAGTGGGAGCACTACAGCCTTTCTGATAAGTATATGTGAGTGACATATTGTTGATCAGAAATAATGTAGAATTTTCTGGAAAGCATAAAGGAGTATTTGAAAGGAGTTTTTCAAAGAAAGACCTCAGTGAAGCTGCTTACATATTGAGCATCGAGATCTATAGAGATAGATCAAGACTCTTGATAAGCTTTTTCAATGAGTACATACCTTGACAAGATTTTGAAGTAGTTCAAAATGGAACAGTAACAGTATTCTTGCCTGTGTTACAAGGTTTGAAATTGAGTAAGACTCAAAGCCCGACCACAGCAGAAGATAGAAAGAGAATGAAAGTCATTCCCTATGCCTCAGCCATAGGTTCTATAAAGTATGACATGCTGTGTACCAGATATATTATAGACCCTACACTGTGTTTAGCAAGGGAGTACAATAGTGATCTAGGAGTAGATCACTGGACAGTGGTCAAAATTATCCTTAGTGGAATAAGGATATATTTCTCGATTATGGAGGTGACAAAAGGTTCGTCGTAAAGGGTTACGTTGATGCAAACTTTGACACTGATCCAGATGACTCTAAGCCTCAATATGGATGCATATTGAAAGTGGGAGTAATTAGCTAGAGTAGCTCCGTGCAGAGCATTGTTGACATAGAAATTTGCAAAATACTTACGGATCTGAATGTGACAGACCCGTTGACTAAAATTATCTCACAAGCAAAACATGATCACACCACAGTACTCTTTGGGCGTTAATCACATAGCGATGTGAAGTAGATTATTGACTCTAGTAAACCCTTTGGTGTTGGTCACATGACGATGTGAACTATGGGTGTTAATCACATGGTGATGTGAACTATTGATGTTAAATCACATGGCGATGTGATCTAGATTATTGACTCTAGTGCAAGTGGGAGACTGAAGGAAATATGCCCTAGAGGCAATAATAAAGTTATTATTTATTTCCTTATTTCATGATAAATGTTTATTATTCATGCTAGAATTTTATTAACCGGAAACATAATACATGTGTGAATACATAGACAAACAGAGTGTCACTAGTATGCCTCTACTTGACTAGCTCGTTAATCAAAGATGGTTATGTTTCCTAACCATAGACATTAGTTGTCATTTGATTAACGGGATCACATCATTAGGAGAATGATGTGATTGACTTGACCCATTCCGTTAGCTTAGCACTGATCGTTTAGTATGTTGCTATTGCTTTCTTCATGACTTATACATGTTCCTGTGACTATGAGATTATGCAACTCCCGTTTACCGGAGGAACACTTTGTGTGCTACCAAACGTCACAACGTAACTGGGGTGATTATAAAGGTGCTCTACAGGTGTCTCCGAAGGTACTTGTTGGGTTGACGATTTGAGATTAGGATTTGTCACTCCGATTGTCGAGAGGTATGTCAGGCCCTCTCGGTAATGCACATCACTATAAGCCTTGCAAGCATTGTGACTAATGGGTTAGTTGCGAGATGATGTATTACGGAACGAGTAAAGAGACTTGCCGGTAACGAGATTGAACTAGGTATTGAGATACCGACGATCGAATCTCGGGCAAGTAACATACCGATGACAAAGGGAACAACGTATGTTGTTATGCGGTCTGACCGATAAAGATCTTCGTAGAATATGTGGGAGCCAATATGAGCATCCAGGTTCCGCTATTGGTTATTGACCGGAGACGTGTCTCGGTCATGTCTACATAGTTCTCGAACCCGTAGGGTCCGCACGCTTAAAGTTTCGATGACAGTTATATTATGAGTTTATGAGTTTTGATGTACCGAAGATAGTTCGGAGTTCCGGATGAGACCGGGGACATGACGAGGAGTGTCGAAATGGTCGAGACGTAAAGATCGATATATTGGGCGACTATATTTGGACATCGGAAAGGTTCCGAGTGATTCGGGTATTTTACGGAGTACCGGGGAGTTACGGGAATTCGTCAGGAGAAGTAATGGGCCTTATTGGGCCATATGGGAATAGAGGAGGCAGGGCAAAGGGAAGGAGGCAGGCAGCCCCTCATGGGTCCGAATTGGACAAGGGGTGCAGCCCCCTTTTCCTTCTCCCTCTCCTCCTCTTTCCCTCTTCTCCTACTCCTACTTGGAAGGGGGGAATCCCACTCCCGGTGGGAGTAGGACTCCCCTGGGGAGCGCCATAGAGAGGTCCGACCCTCCCCCTCCTCCACTCCTTTATATACGGGGGCAAGGGGCACCCCATAGACACAACAATTGATCGTTTGATCTTTTAGCCGTGTGCGGTGCCCCCCTCCACCATAGTCCACCTCGATAATACGGTAGCGGTGCTTTTAGCGAAGCCCTACATCGGTAGAACATCATCATCGTCACCACGCCGTCGTGCTGACAAAACTCTCCCTCAACACTCGGCTGGATCGGAGTTCGAGGGACGTCATCGGGCTGAACGTGTGCTGAACTCGGAGGTGTCGTGCGTTCGGTACTTGATCGGTCGGATCGTGAAGACGTACGACTACATCAATCGCGTTGTGCTAACGCTTCCGCTTTCGGTCTACGAGGGTACGTGGACAACACTCTCCCCTCTCGTTGCTATGCATCACCATGATCTTGAGTGTGCGTAGGAATTTTTTTGAAATTACTACGTTCCCCAGCAGGACAAACGGGTGGAGGGGAAATCCTAGTCCGCGGACAAAGTGGGTAAGGAAAACCACCCTCTCATGGGGTTCGGGCATAGGGATGATCTGCCCCGCATCTGGCAGCAGGTGTGTGATGTCCGCGGCCTGATATCCGGCTCCCCGTAGCTTTGTGATGTTCTCCTCCGTGACGGAGGAGACCATCCACTTGCCTCCCGCTCCGGACATGCTTGGAGTGGTTTGAGGGGAAGAACGTGAACTTGGGTGCTGGAGCTCGAGTGCGCAAGAATGGATGAGCAAGGAGGAAGAAGGCATGGGTAAAAAGAGGAATCCTTGTCCCTTTATAGGGGCGGAGGAAACTATACGCCTCCCCACCTGCCTAGTAAAACTCGCTTATTCCCCAGGCGCCGTAATTGATGGCGCGTTGGGTTACCCACATCCGTATTGATGAGAATCCCGCGATAAGGGGACACGATCTCTGCTTCGACAAGACGTGCCAAGAAAACCGCCTCGCAATATGTGCAGTAGCTGGTTGAGAAAAACGGTTTGAATAATGACCGGGCCATGGTATGATGTCATGCTACCGAGCGTGTCAGCAGATTAGATTTGTGGAATTATTATTCTCTCTACGGTGGTATGTGGAACTTGTTTTGCAGAGCCGGACACTATCCTTGTGTTCAAGATCTTCTATGGAGTATTCAGAGGAAGAACCCGCCTTGCAATGCCGAAGACAAATCTGCGTGCCGGACTCATCGTCATTGAATCCTGGTTCAGGGGCTACTGAGGGTGTCCTGGATTAGGGGGCCCTCAGACAACCGGACTATATCCTTTGGCCGGACTGTTGGACTATGAAGATACAAGATTGAAGACTTCGACCCGTGTCCGGATGGGACTCTCCTTGGCGTGGAAGGCAATCTTGGCAATACGGATATGTAGATCTCCTCCCTTGTAACCGGCTCTGTGTAACCCTAGCCCCCTCCGGTGTCTATATAAACCGGAGGGTTTAGTCCGTAGGACAACCACAATCATACCATAGGCTAGTTTCTAGGGTTTAGCCTCTACGATCTCGTGGTAGATCAACTCTTGTAATACTCATATCATCAAGATCAATCAAGGTGAAGTAGGGTATTACCTCCATCGAGAGGGCCCGAACCTGGGTAAACATCGTGTCCCCCGCCTCCTGTTACCATCCACCTTAGACGCATAGTTCGGGACCCCCTACCCGAGATCCGCCGGTTTTGACACCGACACCTACATAGGATAATTTTTGGAATGACTGTTGTTTTCCATCGAGGTTAGTTTCATACCACGGCTTATATATGCTCACTGTTCAGGATATCGGTAGCTGGTACCATATAGGCCGGGGGCTGATAAAGGACTAATTGGTGAATCAGACTTTTAACTGAATATATCTGCAACCCATTTATCATTAGGTTATCTAGGGCCATATGTAATATATCTGAGGCTAGATAGCAACATGCACTATATTTAATGTCTAAATATGCAATCCTAGGCTACATAGCAAAAAGGAAGAGTGTTACATTAATGTTCTCATGAAGCCTAGATATACGTAGAAGAGCAGCAGCAGTAGCAACAACAACAACAACAACAACAACAACAACAACAACAACAACAACAACAACAACAACAACAACAACAACAACAACAACAACAACAACAACAACAACAACACAACCCTGTTTGGATACTCAACTTAGCTGGAGGTTAGAGTTAGTTTCTAGCTCATGACTAACCCTGAACTAACTCCATCCAAAGAGTTGTTTGGATGGCAGGGCTAGATTGACAATAAATGCACTAGGAGAACTAGCTCCAATTAGCACCTCTTGGATTGGATAGTTTTTTTGGGTGGGTTATAGATGCACTAGATCAAACTAGCCCTCATGTTTAGATAAACTTTAGGGCAATTTGAGCCCAACTAGCTCAAACTATATGTAATCCATGGATACAGCAGCAGTTATTTAGCCGATAATTTGTAAGAATGCACTAAACTCCTTCCAGCCCATAATATAAGATGTTAATTCATCTAATATGTGAGTATATTGGATGTTATATGATATTATAAAAGAGTGTTGTACTACATCATTGTGCAATTGATGTTTAGCTTCTAATATTAACTTGGTGTTTTTAGGTACATATGTCATTGGTAAAGATCCGCGCTTCGACCCTTTCTGCGTATGGGGCAATGAGATATCGATGAACCAGCATCAAGAGAGGAAGCTGATAAAGACTGTTAGTAAAATGGGTCCAAAGATGGCAATTAAACTATTTGTTTACACTTTATCCAAGACAACAACAAACTGCAGGATGGTAAGTAAGAACTCTGCAGCCTTCTTTTTACTGCCCATAATGAGTTGTGTTAGATGACAATGTCTGAATCTTTTTCCTTTGCATTGGTTGACAAAGCAGTTTACTCAAGATTACCTCTCAAACTACATGATTGGTGGGCATGCAAAGGTTAAAGTATTTCTACTACAACACAATGATTATCTAGATGTTTTCATGAAGACCGTGAAGGATGGGCGGTCGGCCATCACAAGGGGTTGGACTAGAGTTGTGCGTGTCTTCTGCATGGAGGAGGGCACAATATGGGCATTCTACTTCACCTTGTTCAACAACCAGATTGTATTTCACCTCTTTCTTTACTGTCTTTAATAGTACAAGTATGAAACTGCGGTACATCATTCTTCATTTGGTTCTTATGTAATTCCTGAACATATGTACCTATGAATCGAATAATGCATTGGTTCTCTGAACTTGGTGGATATGAATAAAGCTGTAGCATACATTCAAATTCAAATTCAAATTCAAATCCGGTACAATTTTAAATAGCAGCAATTAAATTATGACGAAATTACGCTCTCCAGGTCGTTACGACACACACGGTTGGTAAAACACAAACGTTTGCGATATGCACCATAGTCTGAGACGGTTCACAGAGAGGAAATGTGTGCAAGCATGCACACAGTTGCCGTTTGCAAAGCGTGTGCGATGTCAGACAATAGCACAAACAGTGCGGGCAAACTAAACGTTTGTGTTAGTTGTCGTATCGTACACGATTTGAAACCATGAATTGTTTCTGATGAAGTATGCATCGTAAACGTTGCACCACAGAATACCGTTTGTGATAGTTGTCGTGTACGACAATGTTACGACGGTCCAACATTTCGTAATCCTGTCCGACACTCGTACAATGATTAGCTAATATGATTAATTAGTTATCGCATACGGTTTGGAAAAGAGAATGTGTGTGATTGTATGCTTATCATACATGTTCTATAATAGTGAACCGTTTGTGATGGGTCGTGCATCGTAAACGTAGCACCACAGAATACTGACTGCGATGGCAATTCGAGCACAAACGAGTAGGAGTACTGTACGGTCCCTATCCCCGACGGTTTCTGGGTCGTGTGGGAAGGACCCCCCCTATCGCCGTCACTCACTAGGCGATGGTTCCAAATGCCGTCACGGAAAGGGGTTAAAAACCGTTTTTATAGCACCGACGCGTGCCAGTGTAAGTAGATATACCAATCATCTGTGAAGGTCAAAAAATAACGATACCCACCACGAGCCTCAACACTCATCAGACCGCATACATCGGTATGTATTATTTCCAATAAGTCAGTGGCTCGCTCCATTGTTCCGGAGAACGGAGTCTCAGTCATCTTGCCCATGAGGCATGGTTCGCAAGCATCAAATGATTCATAATCAAGTGATTCCAAAAGTCCATCCGCATGGAGTTTCTTCATGCGCTTTACACCAATATGACATAAACGGAAGTGCCACAAATATGTTGCACTATCATTATCAACTTTGCATCTTTTGGCATCAATATTATGAATATGTGTATCACCACAATCGACACTCAACAAAAATAGACCACTCTTCATGGGTGCATGACCATAAAAGATATTACTCATATAAATAGAACAACCATTATTCTCTGGATTTAAATGAATAACCATCTCGCATCAAACAAGATCCAAATATAATGTTCATGCTCAACGCGGCACCAAATAACAATTATTCAGGTCTAAAACTAATCCCGAAGGTAGATGTAGAGGTAGCGTGCCGACGGCGATCACATCGACCTTGGAACCATTTCCGACGCGCATCGTCACCTCGTCCTTAGCCAATCTTCGTTTAATCCGTAGCCCCTGTTTCGAGTTGCAAATATGAGCAACAGAACCAGTATCAAATACCCAGGCGCTACTATGAGCATTAGTAAGGTACACATCAATAACATGTATATCAAATATACCTTTGTTCACTTTGCCATCCTTATTATCCGCCAAATACTTGGGGCAGTTCCGCTTCCAATGTTCAGTCCCTTTGCGGTAGAAGCATTCAGTTCTAGGCTTAGGTCCAGACTTGGGATTCTTCCCGGGAGTAGCAACTTGCTTGCCATTCTTCTTGAAGTTCCCCTTCTTTCCTTTGCCCTTTTTCTTGAAACTAGTGGACTTGTTAACCATCAACACTTGATGCTCCTTATTGATTTCTACCTCCGCGGCTTTGAGCATTGCGAAGAGCTATAGAATAGTCTTCTCCATCCCTTGCATGTTATAGTTCATCACGAAGCCTTTGTAGCTCGGTGGCAGTGATTGAAGAACTCTGTCAATAACACTATCATCCGGAAGATTAACTCCCAACTAAGTCATGGTACCCAGACATTCTAAGTATGTGTTCAGTGACAGAACTGTTCTACTCCATCCTGCAGCTATAGAACTTGTTGGAGACTTCATATCTCTCAACTCGGGCATTTTCTTGAAATATTAGCTTCAACGCCAGGAACATCTCATATGGTCCATGACGTTCAAAACGTCTTTGAAGTCCCGATTCTAAGCCGTAAAGCATGGCACACTGAACTATCGAGTAGTCATCAGATCGAGTTTGCCAGACGTTCATAACATCAGCATTTGCTCCTACAGCAGGCCTTTCACCTAGCAGTGCATCAAGGACATAATTCTTTTGTGCAGCAATGAGGATAATCATCAAGTTACGGACCCAGCCCGTGTAGTTGCTACCATCATATTTCAACTTAGCTTTATCTGGAACGCGTTAAAATTCAAGGGAACGGTAGCACGGGCCATTGATCTACAACATAGATATGCAAAAACTATCAGGACTAAGTTCATGATAAATTAAGTTCAGTTAATCATATTACTTAAGAACTCCCACTTATATAGACATCCCTCGAGTCATCTAAATGATCACGTGATCCATATCAACAAAACCATGTCTAATCATCCCGTGAGATGGAGTAGTTTTCAATGGTGAACATCTCTATGTTGATCATATCTACTATATGATTCACGCTCGACCTTTCAGTCTCAGTGTTCCGAGGCCATGTCTGTACATGCTAGGCTCGTCAAGTTTAACAAGAGTATTCCGCACGTGCAAAACTGTCTTGCACCCGTTGTATGTGAACGTAGAGCTTATCACACCCGATCATCGCGTGGTGTCTCGGCACGACGAACTGTCGCAATGGTGCATACTCGAGGAGAACACTTATACCTTGAAATTTTGGTGAGGGATCTCTTATAGTGCTACCGCCGTACTAAGCAAAATAAGATGCATAAAAGATAAACATCACATGCAATCAAAATATGTGACATGATATGGCCATCATCATCTTGTGCCTTTGATCTCCATCTCCAAAGCATCGTCATGATCTCCATCATCACCGGCTTGACACCTTGATCTCCATCGTATCGTCGTTGTCATCTCGCCAACTATTGCTTCTACAACTATCGCTAATGCATAGTGATAAAGTAAAGCAATTATATGGCGATTGCATTTCTACAATAAAGCGACAACCATAAGGCTCCTACCAGTTGCCGGTAACTTTTAAAAAACATGATCATCTCATACAATAACATATATCATATCATGTCTTGACCATATCACATCACAACATGCCCTGCAAAAACAAGTTAGAGGTCCTCTACTTTGTTGTTGCAAGTTTTACGTGGCTGCTACGGGCTTCTAGTAAGAACCATTCTTACCTACGCATAAAAACCACAACGATGTTTTGTCAAGTTTGTTGTTTTAACCTTCAACAAGGACCGGTCGTAGTCACATTTGATTACTAAAGTTGGAGAAACAGACACCCGCCAGTCACCTTTATGCAAAACAAGTTGCATGTCTGTCGATGGAACCGGTCTCATGAACGTGGTCATGTAAGGTTGGTCTGGGCCGCTTCTTCCAACAATACCACCAAATCAAAGTAATACGTTGGTGGTAAGCAGTATGACTATGATCGCCCACAACTCTTTGTGTTCTACTCGTGCATATCATCTACGCATAGACCTGGCTCGGATGCCACTATTGGGGAACGTAGCATGCAATTTCAAAAAAATTCCTACGATCACACAAGATCTATCTAGGAGATGCATAGCAACGAGAGAGGGAGAGTGTGTCCACGTACCCTCGTAGACCGGAAGCGAAAGCGTTAGCTTAACGCGGTTGATGTAGTCGAACATCTTCTCAATTCAACCGATCAAGCACCGAATGTACGGCACCTCCGAGTTCTGCACACGTTCAGCTCGATGACGTCCCTCGAACTCTTGATCCAGCAAACTGTCGATGGAGAGTTTCGTCAGCACGACGGCGTGGTGACGGTGATGGTGATGTGATCCGTGCAGGGCTTCGCCTAAGCACTACGACAATATGACCGGAGGAGTAAACGGTGGAGGGGGCACCGCACACGGCTAAGAACAATTGATGTGCCTTAGAGGTGCCCCCCCCCCGTATATAAAGGAGGGAGAGGGGAGGAGGCCGGCCTAGGGCGCGCCAAGTGGGAAAAGTCCCACATGGACTCCTAGTCCAATTGGCCCCCCTTCCCTTTAACGGAAGGGGAAAGGGTGGAGGAGAGGGAGGAAGAGAAGGAAAGGGGGGATCGCGCCCCCTCCCCTATTCCAATTCGGACTCCTTCCCTGGGGGGGGGGGGGCACCCCTTGTGGGCTCCCTTGCCTCCACTCCTATGGCCTATATGGCCCATATCTTCCCCCGGGGGGTTCCGGTAACGCTACAAAAAAATACACTTCCGTGATGATACGTGTTATTCACAGTAGGTCGCGTTTTTTGTCGTGCATGTACATCCATGACGATTTTATGATAGAATCAAGATAGTCATACCTGTGCTGTCGTAGAAGTGTTCCATGACATTATCAAAATTATCATCACGAAGTGTCCACTTCCATGACAATAAATCGTGCGTCACAGAAGTGCTTTCTTCAAGGGTGACCGACACGTGGCATCCACCGTAACGGAACGCTGTTAAGCTATCGGGTCCGGTTTTGGATCCGATAACCCGTTAACAGCCCGGACCAATGCGGATTTTCCACGTGTAAAATCATCATTGGCCGCAGGAAACACGTGTTGCCTCACCGTTGGGACAGATGTTATCCACTCATTGGACAGGAGGCGCCTATGATAGGTCGACATGTGGCACGGCCCAACAGTGGCCCATTCCGGTGAAAAAGGCCGGCCCAGTAAAAATTCGCAGGCCGGCCCATATAAGGCCTACTTGAGTCAGGTCCATTTAAGCCCACGACCTATACGAGATGTGCCAATTCGGTCCGTCAACGGCCCATTAAAGATTTGACACCATTGCAGCCCATCGTCAGTTCGAGCCCGTTAATAGCCCGCTATATATTTGGGCTCAATATCGGCCCGATAAGATTTCGTCCTGTTAATGGCCCATTTAATGGATGGGCCAATTTCGAGATGTACATCTTCGCCTTTTAGCCACCCATTTAAATGTTGGGCTAATTTTCGGCCCGGTGTGTCTTTCAGCCTGTTGACGGCCCATAAATCCGATGGGCCATTTGTAGTCGGACCTGAGTTTCGGTCTTTTAGCGGCCCATTTAAGTGTTGGGCCAATTTCTGGCCCGGTGTCACTTTCAGCCTGTTGACGGCCCATAAATCAGTTGGGCCATTTGTAGTCGGACTTGAGTTTTGGCCTTTTAGCGACCCATTTAAGTGTTGGGCCAATTCCCTGCCCTGTGTGCCTTTCGGCCTGTTAACGGACCATAAATGAGTTGGGCCATTTGTAGTCGGACCTTAGTTTTGGCCTTTTAACGGCCCATGCCCTTCATGGTCCAATACCAGCCCGGTTTCTATTTCGGCCTGCTAAAGGCCCACAACATAGTTGGGCCGTTTACAATACGACCTGACTTTCGGCCTCTTAGCAGCCCATGCTCTTCATGGTCGAAGACAAGCCCATTGTCTCTTCCGCCTCGTCAAGGCTCTAAAGATAGTTGGGCCATATGTAGCCCAAACTTAGTAACGACATGTTAACGGCCCGTGAAATAAATTGAGGCCACCTGTTTCCCACTTCGATGTCGGCTCGTTAACGACCCGGAGGTAAGAGGGTCGACCATTAACTTCGCTCTAGTAACGCCCATTAACTTAATGGGCCCACTAAAGTTCGTTCATGTCTTTAGGCCAAATTAGATAATTTGAGCCCATTACGACGAGCAATTATGCACAGGACCAAAACCGATCAAGCAAAGGTACGGCATATAGGGAATAACGTTGCACATCCAGCATATATTACGGGAAATTACATCCGCTGGGAAATCAAAGATTGATGCCAGTGCAAATAAATGAGCAGAACCTAACCATCTACAACGTCACAATCCGCAACCTCAAAGAGATGACGCCCATAAGCATGTGGGCAAGTTCTTGCTGCTTTGCTACACTGTCTCTGAAAACATTGATCAGTTGTTGTGTCGCACGACTCTACACCTCTGATTCATCCAACATTTCCATCATTGCTTCAGCCATTAATTGGTTGACAAACATACATTTATTCCGTTGCATTCGAGACAGAGGATACTGAACAGATTCAGATGGCGATTTTGGCAGGCTTGTATTATTGATAGTGGAGAGTGTCTCGACCATCGTGCATCATAACATAAATTAGGACGGAACCAAACAGATTAATCATGAGTTATTGCCATATTACCTGTCCTAGATTTTTGGAAAGAAACAATGGGGTTGTCTTGTTGTTTTCGAGTTTGTCTTCTTATCTTCAGAGCCCGCACAAAATTAACACACTAGCATTGCTATCATTGGCCAAGTCAAATAATAGGAAAGCAACATTGACACAACGAACGTTTGGGCAACTAGCCTACACCAAATTAACACAATATGGCACATCTATCATCAACCAGGTAAGGTAATACGAAAGTAACATTGACACAATGAATGAATGGGCAACTAGAGAAGCACTACAATTCAGTAATGTGCATGATATGAGATAGTACATTCATGCAGCTCAGTATGCAAAACTACCAGGCAATTTTCCTTACAAAAATCAACATTGGCGCCTTTAACATTTTGCTACAACTAATTTTAGATCAGATAAAGGTCAGATTCACGCCGATTAACAAAATACATGCTGATGTAAAAATATAGTGATATACAAACAGGTACTTACATCAGCATTGGAGCACAGAGAATTCTCGTAAGATATTTTCCTCAAATACGATCCCAATGGAGGAAATCTTGTATCGTTTAACCTTATTTTCTAAAAGAGAGACGGGTAAGAAACATGTAGAAAATATGATCAGAATGCTATAAAATTTCATGATGCGAGGATACGCACACGCTTCTTAGAATGGAGTTGACATTCTTTTGCTGGACTGGAGCAGACTAGTTCTTTGGCCACTGGAATCTGCTTATTATCACTGGGAGTTGGGTTTCTCTGTGCTGGAGTAGTATCTATGAAAAGTGGAGTTGGTTTATTATCTCTTGGCGTTTGGATCTTTTGCAAAGACCTAGTTTGTAACCCTTCAGATTCTAACATAGTCGTCTTCCCCTTGCATGCCTTATATAGAAGAATGGTGATTCAGTTATAAACCATGCTACAGCAGAGATGGAATAGGTACTGAAGAATAGAAAGGCATGACATATTGATATGTATTCCTCCATCCGAAATAAATGGATGGGTCTAGGCGTATTTCAGTTCTAGATACATCCAGTTTATCCATTCTGCGACATTTAATCCGGACGGAGGGAGTATGATGTAAGAGCTAGGGATACGACAGACAACACAGAAAAAACACCGAAAAACCCCTTTGCAAAACCAAAGTATTCAAACCCACCGATATGACATAGTACACTCATGCAGCTCGGGATGCAAAACTACCGTGCAGTTTTCCTTGCAAAATCAACATTGTGGCCTTTAATCATACATTTTGCTACAACTAAATTTAGATCGATAAAGGTTGGATTCACGCGCTTAACAAAATACATGCTAATGTAAAAATATAGTGATATACAACAGGTACTTACATCTACATTGGAGCACGAGAATTCTACAAGAATCTTTCTCATAAACGATACCATTGCAGAAATTCTTCTATCTGTTAAGCTTATTTTCTAAAAGAGAGATGGGTAAGAAACATGTAGAAAATATGATCAGCATGCTATAAAATTTCATGATGCAAGGATACGCACACGCTTCTTAGAATTGATTTGACATATTTTTGCTGGACTGGAGCGGACTAGTTCTTTGGCCTGGAATCTGCTTATTATCGTGAGGAGTTGGGTTTCTCTGTCTTTGGAGCAAGATCTATAAAAACTGGAGTTGGTTTATTATCTCCGGCATTTGGATCTTTTGCAAAGGCCTTTTTGTAACCCTTCGATTCTAACATAGTTGTCTTCCCTTGCATGCCTTGTATAGAAGAATGGTGCTTTAATTATAAAACATGCACAATGAGAGAGATGGAATAGGTATCAAGAATAGAAAGGCATGACATATTGACATGTATTCCTCCATCCGGAAAAAAATGGATGGGTCTAGGCGTATTTCAGTTCTAGATACATCCTTTTTATCCATTTTGGCAACATGTAATCCGGACGGAGGGAGTATGGTGTAAGAGCTAGGGATCTGACAGACAACACAGAAAAAAACACTAGTTGAATGTAAAATTGTATGCTAGCGGAATACGCATGCAGAAATAACTAAGGCAACATACACGTGTATGATTGGGAAAATAAGATGGCATTGCAGCGAGCACTAGAACATCACTTCAATGTAAAAAAACATGGTATGGTAGATGATGAAGTACATCTCGATGAATAACAATGCATAAGATATTCGAAGCATGATGTCCAAATTAAGCAGATGGCATTGCGATAGAGTAGAATGACAAGATTTGAATTTGAAAACATGTTATCATGAATGGAATAGGTCTTGAAAAACAGGAAGGCATGACCTATTTACATGCATGATCAGCATGCTAAGCACATGGCATTGCAACAAAGTAGATACACTCGAGGACATTATATGCATGTTGTACCCATATCACAGGCCAAGTTAGAGCAAGGACCTTGTGGGGTGAAGAGGATTCATCATCTTTACGCAAGTCTTTCAAGAACTGCCTTTACAAGTTCCATCATATTGAGTATCATTGACATCAAGTTTATTGGTCTTTACATTGCTCCCTGAGGTTCTTGTGGATATATCAGTGTGTGCAATTATATCTGACATGCATGGAAGACAACTAGTAGTTAGACTTATGTAATGAGTGTCTGTAGGAGACGATATAAATAGTAGGACTGGGGTTAACTAGCAGCAACAAGTCTCATAAACTAAAGGGAGAACACAGATGAAAGCTACAGAATATGTATCGTTTGTACTCGAGATTAACTAGATGGCACGCAAAAGTATTAAAGAATAACATAGGTAATACTAGAAGTGGTATAATACTATAATCACCAGCCTATGGGATAGCATTGGCTGATGGATGATAACTATGGAACAGCGTTACCTAAAGAACAATTATCTTAGCTGAACTATGGAACAACATTAACTCCTGAACAAGACCGGCCGTAAGAGATCAGCATGAATATACAGTGAAATGTTATGATCTATTTTCCATGCTTAGATGAATAACAAAGCCATAAATGTTGCACACAAGTAAGATGAGGGTACAACCTATCTGGCTGCCATCCATAGGAGTGAGCATCATGTGCTGACTTGTCGATGGCCCTGCAGCTTGTTGTGGCTGTCCATGTCGTGCACGTGCATTCGATGTGTGGAACTGTTGAGTGGGGACTATAGCTCCCTTCGGTGTATGCTTCCTTGTTGGAGCAACTGCGGTGAGTCGGAAGACGGTGTGTCTCAAGATGCAGATAACGATAATGTTAAGAACGACATATCTCTTTGATCGAAGAAATACACTAAGAGATCAACAACAAGGTATGCGAGTGGTCACACATCGTTGATCAAGACTAAATTGGGGTCACACGATTTTATTTTATTTTGGTACCGTCCGATCACGCCGGTTGGCTAGCCGCCTTGTGCCTCCCGCCGACACTATTCGAATCTTCCTCAAGAGCCAGCGACCAACGGCAGAGCAGCTTGCCTCCGCCGTCCGTGGCCCCGGCCAAAACCCCGCTCCCCGCCCCACCACACTGCCGTGGTTGCGCCGCCCCCGGGCCAATCCACAAAGACTCCCCGTCATCCAGATCCGGCGGCGGCAGTACCTTCAACCCACGCAACTCTAAAAGATAGCCATCTAAGCGCTGCTCGCGGCGAACTTGCGCCCCGCACCTTACGTTAGACACCAGCCAACCGGCAGCCTAGGAGCTCCACCGCCCGAGGGTGCTGCTTCCCATTGGGAATCGATTGGCCCAGAATAAAAATTCACACAACTGACGCCTAAAAAAAGTGATTTGAGATGAGGGTGCAACCTATCTGGCAGCATGGTGAAGTAGGCAAGTCTAGCAGCAGAGTCAGTGAGGCCGGCGCGGTTGCGGTGGCGACCGGCGGCAGGGAAATAGCTATGTCGTGACGGTCGACGACTACGCGGAAGCAGCGCCAGGACTCTGGACGGATCCGAAGTTGGAGCCGCTCTGGCGCCGTGAACAATGGCTGGGGTGAATCGGCTTCGATACGGTTCACGCGGTCGTCGTTGAGGCAGCACCAGCAGCACGGAGTAAGAGGCACACGGCCCAGTGCATGACGGCAAATGGACAGCGTCTCCGGCATTAGGGAGGAGGGCGGCTGTGACATTGGTGCGATGGGGGCGCCATGGAGGTGGGGCTGAGGTTTCATGCTCGGGAGAAGGGAGCTTCCGGGAGAAGGTGATTTGGCGCCCACGAGGTATGAATGGGGGGGGGGGGTGGGGAATTGGGAGGGTGGAACCATGTCTTACGGACGATTTGTGCGAAATGTGAGGGGAGTTACAGTTCTACCCTTGCCTATAGGCTTCTCGGCTTGGGTCGTGTAACGAGGGTCGGGATAGTAGAGTAACTTTGCTTCTCCCCAAATAGTGGGCGGGAGCGATTTTGGCAGGAGGCGTGTTTTGAACTATAGTGGGCGCGAGCGATTTCAAGAGGAGAGCATGTTTTGAAATAGTGGGCGTGAGCTATTTGAAGCGAGGAGAGCGTGTTTTGCCGACCATGGTTTATGAATTATTCGCACATGTCATTTCGGCCGAGGAGAAGGCGCTTGGATGAAGTTCTTAACCTACCCTCGATGTACAACGGGCCAATTGATGCGTGTCCCACATAGGACGGTAATTTCGCGTCTCCCATTTATTTGCTCGGGCGAATTCCACCGAGCAAAGAGGATGTTTAACGGTTCGTTCAAATTTTGGGAGAACGAGCATCCACGTCTACCTTACCAAGTCGATTCGGATCAAATTTTGAAATATTAGCTTGCCACTTCTTTTTTAGATGGAGAGATGATGCTTGGGAGTAATGTGTTTTTACATGCTCGTTGCTAGCGATTTACTATATGACAAATAGTTGACCCACTCAAAAACATGAATCAAACCCAAAATGAAATATCTCGATTCAATGAAATAGCTCGTTCAGTAGGTCAAAATAGTGAACTAAATCCAAAATTGAACACCTCAATCGAGTAGCATGTTGTACAATATTATAGTACTCCATGAACATATTGAAAATCAAATTAATGAACTTGTTTGATATACGCATATATCCGTTCATGTCTGGATTTGCAGACAACATGTTCTCCAATTTAAATATTTGAATGCAAGTTTATATCGAAACATGGTTTATATCAGTCTTTGATGCATAAAACGCGACATCCCCCTCTCCCGGACTCGTGTTCTCTCTCTCTCGTCGACAATCTTCAATTCTGTCGCACGCATCCGACACAAAAACCTTGTTGGTCCCTCTCCCTTCTCTCCATCTCTCTCTCTCTCTCTCTCTCTCTCTGTGTGTGTGTGTGTGGGGGGGTCTTTATAGTTCGCATGCATATATACACCATCTATAGGTCTCTCAAGACACTATGTATGATACTCTAGCTAGTCCAAGCTAGATATCTTGGGTGCACTCATCGACGCACACAAATTCCTTGGCTCTTTGCCCGTAACTCTCTCACGCACCACTATGTCGTCTCGGAGCTCTTCCCCCCTCTCTCAAACTCTCCATCCACCTGGGTCACACATACACATGCATATCTCACTCGCACTCGATAGGCCCATCTGAAACTCTATCTCTCCCCCTTGTTCTCTCTCCATCTCACATGCGTGCGCACACAATCTCATGCCCAGCTAGCCAAGTATGATGGTCTCTCACCCAATTGTAGGCACACGCAGTCCCCCCTATATGTATATGACTAGCTTATCTTAGTCTCCATCACAAACATGTGCATGGTCTATCTCGATTTCTCTCGAGGCATCTTTCTATCGCGCATGCACTCCCTCGATCTCCCACCCATATAGTCCCCTCACGATCTCGACGGGATCTCTATCACAAACACACCCTCTCTCCTTCCCCATGCGTCCATGCCATCCATGTGTCCCTCTCGGCCTTTGTTCCTTGTTGGCCAGACCTCTATTGGACATGTGATACAGGGGTGTCTCTCTCTGTTGCAAACAATCACACACTAGCTATCTTCGTGTATCTCCTCGCCTCGCTTTTCCATCTCGGAGATGCATGCGTGATATGTTCGCATAAGAAACGAAAAAACACACTCTCTCTTTAATTTATCGTTTGTTGTCACTTTCTCTTTCACACATACTCCTTTTGCACACTTACTCATTCTCCTTCACATGCACTTGATCTGTCTCGACTGAGGCACTCTCCTTGGTCCATAGCATATAGATTTATTGAAAAGTCAAACATCACAAAGTTAGACCATGTACGTGGAGAAAAAGAATTACATCTAGTACGGCAAACATATACCATTAGATTCACCATGAGATGTAGTTTTGTATGATGTATCTTTGGTATTGTAGATATAAATAACATTTGCGTAAACCTGATCAAAGTTTCCAAAGTTTGACATCTAAAAAATTTACATGCACTGCATTATCGAGCGGATGGAATATCTCTTTCCCCCTCTTAGCTATCTGACACACCACTCAGCCTTATCGGGGCTCCTCAATCTCTCTCAAACTTTTTTGGTCAGTTTGGTTCGTGACCTGACCCTCATGCCTTGATGGCCGGTACTGCCTTGTGTGGACGTGAGATGTAAAATATTTCTGCCTGGCCAGGCTTGTGTGGTGCTGAAGCGTTTGGTTCATGCATGGGCCAGGCAAAGTATCAATGTCCCATCAATCAATCCATGCATCAATTATTTAATGCTAATATACATACATGTTGTTGTTAGCCTCATGGCCACACGACTGTGCACGGCCAGCGCTCAAATCGATCGCTGGGCAGGCTACTTGCAAAGTGTCGGAGTTCAGCCAAAGCTAATTAAAGTGCAAGGAACCCGTGCCAAGCGGGCTTTCTTTTTCACAGGTAGCAACCAAACAAGCGTGCATGAAATCCAGCCACAACCCTGTGCTAGGCAAAAGATGCTCAGACGCAAGCCAAACGGCCTTATATCTCCCCTGGTTCACACATACACATGTCTCGCCAGGCGCTATACATATAGACCCATCCAACACTCTCCGCCCTTGTTCTCTCTCCATGTGACACGCACCCCCCTAAGTACCATAATCCCTCACTCCATCATAGGCGCAAGCACTCCCCCCCCCTCCTAAGTATGATTATCTCTTACTAGCCATCAGGAACATACATATTGTCTCCTTCCATACATACGTTTATCTCGATATCTCTCGGGGCATCTTCTGTTGCGCACACACCTTGTCACTCAATATCCCACCCATGTAGTCCCATCACAATCTCCAGGGGATCTCTCTATGACAAACATACACTCTCTCCTCCCCATGTCTGCATTTTCTCCGTACGTCTCTCTCGACCTCTCTCCCTTGTTTGTCGACCCTCTTGGCCACGTGCTAGGGTCTTGCTTTCTCGGTTCCAAACAACCACACACTATCTCCTCACCTTGCCTCCGTTGTCGAAGATGCATGTGTGATATGTTTGCATAAGACACGCACGCTTTTTCTCTACTTTTATTGTGTGTTGTCCATGTCTCTTTCACACACGCACACACACTTCTCTCTCTCTCTCTCTCTCTCTCTCTCTCTCTCTCTCTCTCTCTCTCTCTCTCTCTCTCTCTCTCTAGTTAGGGACTCTATCACGTCCATAAGCATATGGATGTTTTGAAAAGTCAAACCTCAGAAAAGTTTGACCAGGTATATGTGGAGAAAAAGATTTACATCTGGAACGATCATTAGATTCATCACAACATGTACTTACTTCATACTATCATTTACCTTTGGTATTGTAGATATAAGTAATTTCTTATAAACTTGGTCAAAGTTTCAAAAGTTTGACTTAAAAAATGTTGGAACTACATTATCGAACGGAGGGAGTAGCTCTTTCTCTCTCTCTCTCTCCCTCTCTCTCTCTCTCTCTCTTTCTGCTATCTCTCACAGGCCTCCCCTCTCACTCGAACTCTCTATACTGACGGATTATACGCTAATTGTGTCAGCGTATAGCTCTGTATATTGTTTAGTTGACCGGTCAACCAATCCACATGCTGCCTTGTTAGCTCATGTTCTGTATCTTCGTGTGCTGGCCCATGTGGCAGTGGGTGAAAATAAGTAAACTAGAGGCCCATCTAGCATGCAGTGAAGTAAACAAAGTTGAAACCACTCGGGGTAGCACCCCGCACGCTAGTAAATTGAGGGTGCATTGAGAACAAACTTCTTGCGTGTGAAGGATGCACTCGCGCACAATTCACCACTGCGCGGCGGCATGCACAGAAGGACGCACTCGTGCACACCCAGCACACAACACACACCAGCACACGTGTACACCGGCGTTGCCGCCGGTTGAGCTGGACGGCGAGGCAGCCAACAAGCGGAGGCGACTCGAGCCAAAACCGCATCCGGCGAGCCTGGACTTCATCAGCAGCCTCCCCGACGACATGCTACTCGTCATCATCGGCCTCCTCCCCACAAAATCTGTCGTGCGGACCGCCCTGCTCTCCCGGCGGTGGCTCCCCCTCTGGCGCTGCGTCCCCCTCAACCTCACCGTCGACAGCTGCCTCTGCGACGGGGATTGCAAACGCATGGCCGCAGTATCCAAGATCCTTTCATCGCACTCGGCCAGCCAGACGCCTTGACATCCGCATGTTCAGTACCAACTGCAAGGTCCAACCCAAGTTCGACGAGTGGTTCTTATCCCCCGCCCTAGATCAGCTCGAGGAGCTCAGCTTTGAAGCTGGACAATGTCGCTCTCTGCCGCCGTCCGCGCTCCGCCTCATGCCAACGCTACGCCGCGCCAGCTTCAGCTCCTGCTATCTTCCCTAGATTAATGCCGCACCCGCCCTTCTTCTCCCTCAACTCAAGCAGCTCGACCTCTTCGACGTTGTCATCTCGAAGAAGGCTATGGAGCACCTTCTCCGCAGCTGTACTACGCTCGAGTACCTTCGTCTTGAGAAGATACACGGGTTCATTAGCCTCCACATCGCCTCGACGAATCTCCGATGGATTTATGTCTCTTGCTGGCCCCGCAACAAGACATCAACTGGGAAGAGATCACTCCAGCTGTTCCACGTTATGGTCATTGAGAATGCGCCTTTCCTTGAGAGATTGCTTGTATCGGATCTAGAAGGTCCAACAAAAATCAGGGTCATTGACGTGCCAAAATTGACAGCGTTGGTGTACTTGTCTGCCAAATTCTCCGAACTCTTTATTGGATCCGTAATCGTTCAGGTACAGGACTCGTCTTCTTCTCCGTCTTCTTGAAATTCACATTTTTAAATTTCTTCTTGATGTATTTACGATCGTCTTCCAGAAAATGATTCCCACAAGCTTGACCCAGTCCATGCGCACAGTGAATATCTTAGCACTAAAATCTATCGGCCCCAATCTGGATCAAGTTGTTGGATTCCTTACATGCTTTCCGTGCACGGAGAAGCTACTCATCAAGGTGAAACTTCTTTCCTATAAGTAAACGGTAATCACAACGTAGCTCAATTTTTTCGTAATTTTCCCAAATTATGATGACAAGTGTAGTGTTCAAAACTGCATCTACGCACTGCACCGAAAGAAATGTTTTTAGTATTTTTTCTCATGTGATCACCTGCATCGTTTTTATGTTGTACTACTATAGTAGCCTAGGCTAGTCATAGTGGAAAGTAACTTAGACTACTCCAGTAACTCTATGGTTACCCTAAGAGCAAGTACTACCTCCGTCCTGGTTTACTCTTCTAATTTTGTAGTATCAAAATTTGACCATAGATTTAACTGACAAAATGTTAATGCATGTCACTAAGAACTATATCGTTGGATTCATATTTGAACATAATTTCAAATGGTGTAATTTTTAGTGACACGCATTGGCATTTTCTTAGGTAAATCTATGGTCAAAATTTTATACTAAATACGAGGTAGTATTCCCTCCGTCCCAAAATACTTGTCTTACATTTGTTTAGATACGGATGTATCTAACACTAAAATGTAACTAGATACATCCGTATTTATACAAATTTAAGACAAGAATTTTGGGACGGAGCGAGTACGAAAGTGGGCTATGTAGGCCAAAACATGTGCCAAATTCACTTGTGATGCATTTGGCATCAATGCCCCTCCATTGCTCACCTGGTGCCCCAATCTGGATCACCTACTTTGCTCCGGTGCCAAATTAACGCATGCAATGGAAAAACACTGCGTGGGAGAGAGAGGACTGAGGCAATAAAAAAACACTTGTTTGGGAGAGTGAGAGGCTGGTGTAGTTGGTTTGATTGATTTGTTTATACATGTGGGTGCTGTGCAGCGGTGCCAACTCTCTCACATCGCGAGAGCGGTGCCAAAATCTTTTGATTTGACATTGATGCGTATTATGTGGCATACTTTTGCGAAATATGGCATCGGCCACATAGTGGTAGGCAACAAATGCCCAAGCTCTTCACGTGCTCCTAGTTAAATGAGAGGAAACGGAAAGAGAGAGAGAGAGTGAAAAAATATCACTAGCCAGCCAACCCTATTGTATGAGCGAATGATATTGGTACCTCTTGATGACACGACAATCTTATGTAGCCAGCTACTCTAATATGTTCTCTTCTTTTACAGATAAAAAAAGACCCGAAAGTGAAAAATGTGCTGCACTATAACAATCTCATCGAATGCCTTGATCTCCATCTTACAGAAATTGATTTGATCGACTACCGAGGCAGCACATCTGAGATTAAATTGGCCAGGTTCTTTGTTCTCGAGGCAAGTGTGCTCAAGGTAATGAGGTTTGGCGTTCTCTGGCGCAACAATGAATGGTGTGCTGATCACCGCAAGCGTCTAAGCCTAAATGACAAAGTCTCCGCAGAAGCTGAATTTGTTTTTGAAACATCAAGTGGCCAGAGACTCGAAAACTTATTTGCCCATTAGTGACTTGTCAGGGCGGTGGATTTTAGTTTGTACGATAATGCTGCATCCACCTAAAGTAATGAAAGTTCTTACGTAAACTTCCTAGTAATTCCCTCTTCGTAACATTTGTAATATCAGTTTGAAACTTGTAATATTGACGTGTCCTATTCCCGCGTTTTCAAAATCCTGCAAATCAAACAGGTCCTGAGTTGGTGATGATGTTGTGCCTCCCATCTTTCACCAATAGCCGTCGGATCTAGATCTGACGCATACAAACCAAGCTTCTCCATTTTTGCAAAAAGATGCCCGCACTTGTTCCCTATTTACAAACAACTCCTTGTCTCTCACAATCAGCCTTATCTCCTCCCCGCCACATCTACAAGGCCGTGGAAAAATCTGGCGCGATGGCCGCTGCCGGAGCCGTCCACCCCCAATCTTGGTGTTTTGTGCAATGCACGGGCATCTACGCACGGGAAATTATGTCGAACAAGGCTAGTTGTAAGCAGGCTAGCTCTACAGCCATGATGATAGTGACTCTAGACGGTGAGGCTGACTATGGTATACCGAACACGGCGCCTATACTCAGGTGTCATCTCCGGCGCAGGGTCTTGTCACTTCACTGTGAGGAGCAGCACATAATAATTTGACCAACGGGTAGTACAGTGCTAGTACTCCTACTACTACATTGGTAGTACTACTACTAGTACTAGTAGCACCACCGTCTGGATTTAGGAGTACTACCACGTCCATCTGGATTTTAGTATTTAACTAGCAATATCTAGTAATGCATGTCACAAAAATGTACTACTCCCTCGTAAATAAATACATGGTGTTTTATTCCTATCGTGAGAGAACTTAATGTTTTTTGCTAACTAGAGTACTAATAGGATTACATGCAATGAACTAAACACTGCATGTCATGTTTGGTAGTCTCAAGTCATTGAAAGCATGCACGGCCCACATCTCTCATTGGTTGATATGTCATGAAATAAGAAACAAGGAGGGAGTTAATGCACCGTGCCTAAGTATTTTGGGATTATTTGGTTTTCATAAGGTGACTTACACAACATTTTTGTTTGCATGCATTAACATTTTATTAGTTAAATCAAAGGTCAAAACTTGGCGCAAAATGCAAAGGTGACCAATAAACCAGTAGACATCAAACTTCTCTCGTTTGGCCACAACTAGAGGTCCGGTGAGATGACCATACTGCACCGGCACGGAAGGGGACGCGGCTTCATTGACATATGGCAACTGCCTTTGGGTGAATGACAGGCCCACCTATCATACAGCCAAAGGTAGGTGCAGTAGAGGGCCGAGGAGTAGTACGGAATCCTACGCACCTACGCACGCTAACCAAAGGCAAGAGTGATCACTCGAATCGCAAGATCAGTTGACTAGAAGCTAAGCTAGACCCATGGAGGCGATGAGCGCGAGCATCAGCCGGCTGTGCCAGATGGTCCACGACGCCGGCCTGCGGCCCGGCACCGAGGAACGTCTCTGTGTAGTATTGCTTGAGGCCGCCAGGCTGGGCCGCTGGACGACAACCGTCTCCTTGTTCGACGAGGTCCTCGTCGGTTTCCTCAACAAGTTCACCGTCAAGAAGCTTGCGGACGACTTTGACGTAAGCCTCCGGCCGACGCGCCCGGGCTCGCGATGCCCGCCACCCTCGCGGCCACTATGGTGACAACCTCTTCGACGATTGGTGGCCTGCGATCGCCCGCCGTCGCACCGGAGAATGTCCACTCGAGGTCGCGGCGCGCGCGCAGCCTCCGGCGCAGCAAGACACCATCGACATAATCACCCACGTCTACGCGCAAATCGTCCACAAGGACTACTACATGCAAGAGGAGGACGATAGGACGCTGGCCTTCTTGGACCGCAAGGCAACCTTGGATGGCACTGTTCAGAAGCACATCGAGCTCGCCACCAATGCCGCTGCTGCTCACACGTCGGTTGGTGACCCGGCGCACTAGGGCGTGAGGATGTCGCTGATGGATTCGTATGTATTTTTATCTTTCCGTCAAATCCATGTAGTAGTATATGATACTACAGTAATTATCTTACCTTTCGCATCAACTTCATAATTTTCGTACGTACTCCATGCATGAACGGCGCCAGAACCAAACTTCTCATTACTCTAGGAAAAATCGTTATTTTCTATCTATCGGTCACGCCATGGAGCAGAACCAAATTTTACAAGTTACGAGTTCAAAAGGAAAAGCCTCCCGTGTTCGCGTCGCACCCCCACACGGTTGGTCCGGCACGCTGCTCAAGGGGGAATGCGTGTGGTGTTGCATTTTCACTTACTAGTGGGACCGCAGTTGAGCAAACCGACTATCGGCAAACCCCCACCCCGCCCACCGCGCGATGGCTGAGAAAACAGGAGGGAGAAGAGATGGCTGTAGCACAGACTCCAAGAAAATTGGTGTCGGATGGGACTCGTGTGGGTGGCGTGTGCCGTACTGCTAGACGTGAATGCTAGTTATGGCCCATGCCACCCCACTATATCGAGCCTATATCGAGGTACGTAGAACAAATTTCCTGCAGTCCCTGCTCAGCCCTCCTCTATCTCTCTTCTCAGCCAGCCAACGGACGCGCGGAGCCCATCGTCTGTTTGCTCACCTGCGGCCCCACATGTCAGTGAAAACGCAAGAGGACCCACTAAACCTGCACATCTTTCACCTCAGCGTGTTGGTGATGAAAAACAAATCGAATAAAGATCTTCGATGGCCGCTTTTGGAGTTACTCAAGAGTAGTAAGATTCTATTTACAGTTTAACCCAAGATGCACATCTCGTGGCTTCAACTACCACTCTATTTTCTTTCATGACACGACCGGATCTTGGATGTCCCACGTGTCGGCAAAAGGAGGAAGAACCCGACCAAATCTTCGGTTGTGCTCTTAGATTAGACTAGTTGTGCTAACTAAAAAAATTTATTGTGTACTCCCTCCGTTCCAAAATACTTGACTTCCATTTGTCCAAAAATGGATGTACCTATATACTAAAACATGTCTAGATACATATATATTTTGACAAATAGAAGGCATGTATTGTGAAACGGATGGAGTAGAATGGATGCAAGTTTTTGTATTGGGAAGAAGAGTACATCCATATATTGATAGAGCGCAATTTAGTAGATGTTCTATCACTTTTAGCTAGCGCAGAGGCTAGAGATGAGATTAGTGCACTTGTTGATACTCCTACTAGAATAGAGGCTAGACATGAGACTAGATGTGAGGAAGCAACGTCCACTTATTTACACTCGAAGAAGAAAGAAGCGCGCAAGATCGAGCCTCCGCAGATCAACAATGAATGCATCGAGAAGGCACTAATCCAACTTACAGGAGTAGTAAAATGTATTCTTGTGGTTCTTGTTTTCTTTGGTCTTGCTTTTCTAGTCAAAATTATCATTGGAGTTCGTGCAAAACGGAGGTCCGTTTGGGGTCATGCGTTGGAGTTGGCCTTACAAGTGGGACCGCAGTTAAGGAAACCGACTATCGGCAAACACCCACCTCGCCCGCCGTGCGATGGCTGAAGTTAGAGAAACGACAAGGTTGAAGAGAATGCTCTAGCACGGACTCCAAGAAATAATATGGTGTCAGATGGATGTCGTGGTGGTGGTGTGTGCCGTACTCCTGGACGTGAATGCTTGTTCTGGCCCATGCCACCCTACTACTCCTACTACTTACTCCTACTATATAGTACTAGTATCGAGGATTCGAGGTGCTGGTTACGTACAGCGAACACATTAACATATGGCTACAGTAAAAACACCCGCCCGACGAGCGAAGCATGTGAAGCTAGTACAAATAGTGTACTACTATTGTTGATTGGCCTCATCCGATAACCTGTTGCAATGCACGTACAATTATGTATTCGGAAAATATTTTTTTGCCTCGTCGCACCACTCACTCAGAGAAGTGACTCGAAAGCCATTCATAAATTTAGTAAGTTTATCACAGGCATATCATTTTATTACATACAACAGGTCATCAACCTACATCGACAATGAGGATACATTATAAATACTAAAGTTTTCACCACACAACAAATAACAAGCAATGAAATGAACTTCAACTCAACCATTCCTCGGCGTTGAAACGCTTGCTTTGAACCACAAGTGATTCTCGGGATGGACCATCCATTGTCGATCTGGAGACCAACGCGGGACTGATCATCCAGTGAAGCGGCCTACTATATCGATATGTGGTAGGGAACCACCCAAATGTCCGAGGTATAGACACAATTGCTTCTCATAAATGGTACTAGTAACGTTGTGTCAACAGCAGTTGGATCGCCTTTCACCATCATCGGATAGTTTTGTCCAAGGAAGAGCGAGTTTTCTCCAAGACTATCAATTCTGTACAGGGGAGAAGGAGTTGGCGCTAGCATACTAGTATCCATCCCGAATACCATGCAACGGGTGTTGGAATAGGTCCAGAGAGTGTGACCATGGGAGACTACACCTGCTTCCTTAGCAGTAACATCATCAGTGGGTTGTATACACACAAGAAGAGGTGATCCATCAGAATTAGTTGCCAGGCGCCACAGAGTATATGGGCGCTGCTCGTCCTCATGCCCGTGATCATCACCATCGTCATCTCCCCCTTGGTTATAAAATTTTTCAAGTATAGGTGGTGGGATGTTCACAGGACCTTGGAAACACAAGAAGAAGGTTAATTAGTAAAGGGAAACTTGCTAACCCGCATGCATGTGGATGAAACAATTATAATTACGGTGGAAGACAAATGTACCAAAACTACGAGGATCCCATGCAAAAACAGTGCCACGAGTGGTGGCAGCAAACACAAGGCCCTCATATTGAATTGCATCACAGTACTCATCCATGTACGGAAACTGATTTTTGAGCAATATCCATAGAGTCAAACCACCAAGGACGGCAACAAGCTTGTCGAAGATAGCAACAACTTCATAGTTGTTGTAATTCCAAGAGCGGTTGGGAACTCGACAAATTGCTATCTTCCGTAGAAGACAGTCACCATGATCGTATTTGAACATGCGTACAATACCGGTGTGCTCAACCTCTGGGCAGTATGCTGAGATTTTTGGAAGTGGAACCCCGTCACCAGTGTACACATTCACAAGTTCCCACTCGCAGTTGGACCCAATGTAAACAACCCAATCTCCATTTGCGCCTGCCCAAGCCTTGCCCTCAGCGATGGCATCTTAACATCATACGTATCATTATCAAGCGGCATCAACTTGCATGGCGAGGCCTCCGTCGTCTTGGCGCCATCATCGTGGTCACGGCAAAGAAGATAGGGGAGATCAAACCGCTCCTTGACTCTTGGGTTCCTTGTAATGATGTTATTAGTTGAGTCGAGAATGGGCTTGAACGAACCTGCCATGCTAGCCGAGGTGATGACGTTGCACCGATCAATGAGTTCCTCCACCACGTCATCTTTTAGATCGGGGCAAGAATAACGGGGTCACTTCCGGCCAGTTCCCTCCATGGAGAAGACGATCGAACAATGGCAGAAGAAAGGGTGAAGGGCTGAGGGAAAATGGAGGAGGGAGTGGAAGAGTGTGCGACAACAGTTCCAAATCGAGAGGGGAAGGCGAAGAGTCGGTGGACGGCTTCGGGTTTGCCAAGGTTCACGAAGAGGCGCCCCGGCCTACACGTCCGTTTGGAAATACTCCTACTACTCGTCGTCGTCTCACTGATATGTTGGAACGGGACCACATGTCAACGAAACATGGTGTGTAATTTCTCGTGCAAAATGCGATCTGGCCGCGTTGGCCCGAGGTGCCGCATTAGTTATCGACCTTTATTTTTTTAATGGCGTGCCAATCAGTTTTGAAGCACGACTAATTGGTACTGTATGCAGAGAAAATATAAACTACTCTACCACTACTCCACCTCCAGTACTAGTAGTATAAAAAAGATATATAGGCTGGAGCTTCAGCGCTTTCTTGCTAAGGGCTGCCCACTTGCTTCTCACACTACCACCCTCTCTCCAGATCTAAAAAAGAGGCCCCTCTCTCCCTCCTCATTGGTGGTCACAGATCCGCCGGGGAAGAAAAGGATGTGCAGCGTTGATGCACTCGTCGTCGGCGAGCGAGGTCACGCACTGACGACAAGGCCGTCCTCTCAGACCTAGCACCCGCGCGGGATGGCCTCCGTCCCCAAGCTCGTTGCTGTAGTGTGTGCGGAGGACGACGACCACGAGCGAAGCCACTTTGCGCCGACCCTCAGGTATGCTACCTCTTTTCGAACCATAACCTTGTTCTATTGCCCCATCTGCCACGTCGTTGCATGTGGATCTTTTTCCACTCCACCATCTTCCCAATTTGCTATCCTCTTCTCTGCTGGCACGCTTGAGCGAAAACCATAATTTGCACTATTAAAGGAAACCCTACTTCATGCAGACTAATCCATGTGCGGGTTGAATAAGGAAAGGAAGGAGACTGTCTTGCCCAAGAGAGTAGGCATCGAACCCGCATCTAGGTTGAAAAGGGAAAATCAGTAGCTAAGGAACGAGTCTCGTGTCTCTTGGTTGAAGAAGGGTAGAAAGGCATGACAACGCAATAGAGAATGACCAGGTCGATCGGTTTGTTGTCCTTGCATAGGAAAAAGGTGGCTAAAGAGAACAAAATGGGGCGTAATCCACATATGTTGCTGGATATTTGTTGCTCGGGCAACCATACCTCCCTCACCACTCTGCGTCTGTGGAGGTACATCGCATTGGTGCGCCCACCGTCGAATGGGCCTCCCATGCTCTTATTGCCACTTTTTTGCTGTTAGTATAACGCCTTGGCCAGTCAAGTCAAGCAATGCTACTGCTAAAGTGATGCCACATTTAACTAATGCCGCTCTCGGTCTAATGCCACCGATAAATTTAAGCAATGCCATTTAATGTCTTTGGATTATTTCAGGGTTAGCTATTGATTGTGGATGTATTAAAGATTTTTCAGCTAAGGCATTCTAATGTTGTTCCAGTACCAAGATACCAACGATGAAACTTGTTACTACCTTCAGATTTTTGCACTGTTAATACTTATAGATTACATACCTCACTTTCATGAGATAAGTTAATTTTTTATACAGTGTCACCAAAATGCCAAGGCACTGATGTCATTTTATTTTGGTTAAACTGCACGGACAATTATGAAGACAAGAGGAAAGGTCAAGAGTGGGCACCTCCTCCTCCGGCTGTTCTCTTGATTCGTTCGATCAAGTTTTTATGTTTGATCGATTATCAAGATTGGGATAGCAATTTTTAAGGTCCCCGAGTTCTAAATGATATTTACCTTGGAGGTACATGGTTTGCAATTTTTTATACTGTCATTAGTTAATAATGCTAGTTACCTTCAGACTTTTGTATTTGGTTTAATGCTCATGCACAGCTAGTATACCAATCTGAAACTTGTTACCTTTACATTTTGTATTGTTAATTCTTATAGAAACCTTCTAGTGCTAGAGTTTATTGAAATCTGTTCGGTAAAACCATTGTACTGTACACTGTAATAAACTAACTACTCTATGTTGCACTAGCCAATCGGATTAGTGTATATTTGTAGTATTCGAATGGTGTTACATTAGCGTATGGACATAAATAAAGTGTGGCAAGATTTCCCAGATATGTGCTCAAGAAAACTACTACCTGTTTTTCTAAATACTAGACGTTTGGGTACTTTAAATTGAACCGCGAAAACGTCTTATATTAAGGAACAAAGGGTGTAGAGTTCACTCAAATTATCCCAGTAAAGCTAGTCACACCTTTGTTAAAATTAATGTTCATTATGTTATCGGAGGAGGTCTATACGTTTGTCTCTAATGCCTGTCGACTACATACCTGACATCATGGTGTAATGTTAAGTCATTTCCTTTTGTATAGTGTCACTGAATTGTCAAGGCGGTGATGGCATTTTATTTTAGTAGAACTGCACAAAATTTGCTCAAAAGAAGAGGAAAGGTCAGGAATGGCTCAGTTTTTCAGAAAAAACTATGTATGCCTTCCTGACATCAGCCGTTGTTGCTTTATTTATTCCTTCAAACAGGTGGTTAGAAACAGTCTTGCTACCTTTTCCCATTAACAAATTGGAATGCTTATATTTGTGAGTCTATGCTTCAACTAGTGCCACTTCTAGAGTAATCACACGTTCAATATCTATGCAAACAGGGATGCTCGATTTTAGTGGAACTGCACAAAAAGTCCAACTGGTTCAACATTAGGAGCATGTTTTTTTCCAAACCTTTATATCCAATTGGTGGCACTATGAGCTGTTCATTACGAAGGTACATGGTTTGCTACTGTCTTGCTACTCTTTTTGTACTCTCATTAGATAGTAATACTAGTGGTTTGCATGTGAATTTATTAGCAGGGTGGACCTACATTGGAGGTGCAGGACAGGATTCAATGATTGGATGCTCAATTTCGGTTGTATTGATTTCACCTCTTCCATCACTGCGAACATGGATATCCTTGGTTTGATGAAGAATAGGCGCTATATTTCTGCTCTGAACCAGCAAATCAATTCAGTATGAAATTGTCCAGGGCAAAACATAACTGTATCAGATTGTCTAGTGCAGAACATGGCAGATGCTAAGCGGAAGAGACATGTTTAAACCAAAAATACAAGGTGTGGTATATGTTTACTAGTTGCTTGATATTTGTGCAGACAGAGATGTCTGCCCGTTGCTATTTGGCAAACAAACAAAGTGTCTGCAATTTTGGTTGAACTGCACAAGGGAATAGTATAGTCACTGCATGCAGTGCCATTTGAAAATAGACACAGAAAGATTGGATAGTCACTTCATGGACTGCAGAAAAGTAGTATTGCACTATTTATTGGCCAACACTAGGTGTTTCATTGCTTTGGTCTAATTATACAATGGGCATCATTTTGCCTAAGTTAAAGTTTGTATTCCGAAAATAGTCTCGCGGTGTGATCGAGAGAAGACCAAATCATATTGCAGTGGATGTTCCTCCATCATGTGTGGTTCATTCTCATGGTTCCAGCTGTTGGTGAAACCACTTACGTTTGCAAGAGGAATTGTAGACTTCACAAACAAATTTGTCTTTCGGTCTGTACTGAATGTTGGCCAAGAGAAGCATCCATGTTAGTAGGAAGAACAGATGTTTTTTTTTAGATCTTTTCTTTTGTAGCTACATATTTGTATATGATCTGTGAATCATTGAGATGCATTAACATGTTGATCTTATGTATGGGAATCGTACTAGTTAGTTTTAGTTGCGATGCAAGATCCGAAGTGGCTGACCTTTGCTTTTGGAGCTACATATTTGTATATGATTTGTGAATCATTGAGATGCATTATGATTACTTATTTCTGTTTGCTCGGTGTTTACAAATTCTTGATCGATCACTAGCTAGCCTACAAATGCGCTCTGGCAGTTTTATTTGCGACGAAGATGTGAAGTGGCAGTTTTTGAATAAAATGCCTACCTCTAAAAAACCGACAAGCTACACTATCGATCCTACGGATAAAAATGCCTACCTCTGAAGAAACTCACAAGCTACACTATCGATCCTACACGGATAAATAGCGGATCACGCACGTACTACCTCCTTTCCGGTTTGCAGGGCTCAATTTCAAGAAACGACCTACTCGATCCTACACGAATAAATAGCGGATCACGAACGTACTAGTACCTCCTTTCCGGTTTGCAGGGCTTAATTCAAACCTCTCACCAACCAAGGTACTCCCTCCGTCCGGGTTTATTAGTCCCGTGAGAAAAGCAGCAAGACGAATGCATGGCAATAATTAACGGCATGCAGAAGTTTAAGCCTAATTAATTCCAGCAATTTAAGTGGTTGCATGCGTGCCCTCGGCTGCGACTCGTTGCATGCTGCCGTGTCTTGTCTGCGGCGATTCGAGTGCTCGCATGCAGGCTGGCCGTAATTAAGGCAGCTAACTGATGCGAAAAAAGATACGCTTTAATTGTTGCGGGCTTTTTAAATCCGTGGAATCATTATTGACAAGGAGCGAGATGATTCGAGTGCACTCGTTTGACCGCCATGCCGGCGTGCGACCCAGACGGGACGGGACGGCACAGTCATAATTTCAGTTTCTCTAGTTTTCCATAGCAAGCTGGCGCGCTAAGACATTTTGCATTGAATTCCGATGACCCTCGCGCTACCTTCGGCCTATAAGTACTGTTTCCCGGCCTTCTCCGGTGCCACCGTGACCCAACTCGCTTTATCCTCATAAGCCCCCACTGGCCCGGCGTCGCTCGCCACGTCCGCCATGCCCCCGCCCATCCGCGGTAGGCGACGCCGGAGGCGTTCACCGCCGGAACTAGTGTTCGGGTTTTCACCGGAAGGCAGACGGAGGGAGGAGGCATTCTATCTGTCTTTAGATGGCAATGCGGAGATTGAGGAGTTGTTGGAGCGCGACCGCATGGCGGAGGAGCAGCGTATCACCGATTTGCGCCGCCAGCGTCACATGGAGCAGCAGCACATCGACGCTCTGAGCCGCAAGCAGAGCACCCGCAACTGGGCCGACTACATGGAGGCCGGCGCCCGGCAAATAGCCCTGGAGGCTGTCGGGCACGCACACGTTCGCGACGCCGATTTTTACTACTAGCTCGTCAAGTGGGTTTCCCGCTTGGAAGCCGAAGCTTCGGTGGACCACGCCGGCATGGAAAGGGCCAACGCGCGCGAGCAACGCGCCCTATCACACCTCTTGCAAGTCTGAGGCGAGGCGCACGACGCCGGTGCCGGCATTTAGCGTGTACCTAGTTGGCGGCCGGCATCGCCTAGTTAGCTAAGAGTAAGTTAGTACTTGTACGCTACTAGAGTATTAGTGGGAGTAGATAGTTAACTTGGCTATGATGGTTGTCAGCGTGGAAGTTCGATTACTATATGTGGATCGGACACATTACTTTGCTCTGAATGTTGAACTTTTCGTTTGAGCGTATGGAATGGGCTGTTATTTTTTAATGGGTTGTATTTGTCCTCCACGGGTTTAGAGGCTGACTTATGGGCCTAGCAAGTTGGCGTAGACAATCGGGAGATGATTGTAAGTGGAAGGATGACATGCAGGACCCGCCAAGGTCATGGCGATGCATAAGCAAGTGCCTCCTTATTTCAAGCCAATAAAAATGGCTCCTCCTAGTGGATTTTCGACATTTGGGTCCCATGCCATTGTCAGCGTAGTCAATAAGCGAGAGAGAATTACTGTGGCGGTGACACGAGGGACCCGACAGCTCGCCCGATTATTTTTGTTTTGGGTTAATTTGATAAATGCCACTCCAAATCTGGTGTATCCAGAAATGCCATCTGCAATTTCCAAACTTTGAAAATGCCATTTCTAGTGGCATTTTTCGAAGTTTGGAGTGGCGTTTTCAAAGTTTGCAAACAAAAAGTGGTGTTTTTCAAAGTTTGCAAAAATTGCAGTGGCATTTTCAAAGTTTGGAAATTGCAGTGGCATTTTATGAATCGCCATAATTGGAGTGGCATTTATCTAATTTGTCTTTGAGGCAGGCAGGGTGTCAACTGGGCAAAGGGACACTCGCCCTGTCTAGACAGCCTTTTCTTTTATGTTTACCACAGACCAGCCCAGCAGTTTTTTTTTTAAATGGCTAGCCAAGTTTTTTGTGATTTGTCAAGTAAGTCGATTTATCAGGCCTGTTGGGCTGCAAATCTTTCAAGACGAGGAGAGCTTCATTCGGTTGGCCGAGAAAATGGCCTATCAGTAATGAGAAATGGGATGTACATTTTTAAAACACATGAAATCAGCAATTAGTTTCAAATATCTTTTTTTCATTTCGAGATTTTAAATTGCATTGATTTTTATGTGTGGAGAATTTATTGGATTTCATATTGATATACATTTATTTTTGAAATCAATCTGAATGTGACTCGAAATTTCGGGATTAAAAACAGTTCAGGCCGCACCGACATATGCAAAATTTCGTATAATTTTTTCACTGTGGCCACAATATGGGTTGTAATGCTAACAAAAATAATATGGGCTCCAAAAAAGCCCGTAAGAATTAGCAAATGGGTTGTAAATTATTTGAAATAATGGCAGATGGGTTGTATGCTGTTTTCCACATATTTGTTGCTTTCCACAGATGGCCTGTATACTGTTGGATGTCCATCCAACGGCCGTCGTGCTTCTTCAATCTCTGCTCTTCCTGCTCCAGCCGCTCAAACAAGCGCCGGCGGGACTGCCTGCTCCCTCCTCCCTGCGGCCGGCTGTGCTGCCGCGCAGGCCTCACCACCCCACCGTACTCCCATTACTGGCCTAGCCATCCCTCTACTCACCCACACCTGCGATTATTCTCCGGCGACGGCAGACGAACCAGTAAACCCTCGTACAGTCGTACTCTCCTCCGCATGGGAAACAAAAACAACTGCCGAGTCTTCCCTGCCTCCGTGTCATTGCCTTCCAAGGCCTCGCCGTCGTCCACCGCCCTGGTGCTCTCGGCGTGGCGTGGTCAACATGGTCAACGACCGACATGCATCTAAAGTGGATTGTATGTGGAGAGGCTAACAGCTGGGTCCACGGCCGCACGCAAGGAAATGCCTCCTTATTACGCGCGAAATAATGATTCCTCCACCTGACATCTGGGACCCACCGAAAGGGCCTCTGTATTTCGCAAAAAAAAATGTTACCACTGCTGACAGCTCGGACCCACCAGCTATATCTTCGCATGCAAGGAAGTGCCTCCTTGTTACGCACAAAAAAAATCAATACTCCCCCTGCTAGCTGGGACCCAGTATAGTGGGCCTACTAAGTTGACGGGGACGAAGGGCTTTGTCAACTTAGTCAATATGCACGATTCTAGCTCGACTGACCGTACGATGTCCATCCAACGGCCGTAGTGCTTCTTCAACCTCTGGTCTTCTTGCTCCAGCCGCCCAAAGCAGCGCCGGTTATGCCGCTGCTCCGCCTCCGTGGCGGGTCAGGTTTGCCATGAGGCCTCACCGCCCCATACTACTCCCACTGCTGGCCAGGCCATTCCTCCACTCCACTCACCCACACCCCTGTTATTACCGCAGTGGACGGCAAGACACGAACCAGTGAACCCTCGTACTCCTCAAGCGTGAGCATCCACCGCCGCGTCTTCCCGACTCCGCGTCGTCCCTTCCTAGGCTCGCCGTCGTCCACCGCCATGGTGCTCTCGGGCGGCGTGGTCAATGTGGTCAACGATCGAATTCCATCGGAAGAATATCAGACGTGGAGAGGCCGACGGTGGGTCCACGGCAGCCGCAAGGAAGTGCCTCCTTATTACGCGGAAAATAATTATTCCTCCACCTGACAGCAGGGACCCACCGGACGCCCACCAGTATTTCACGAAAAAACGTTTGCCCCTGACTGCTGGGACCCACCCGACGGGCCACCCTATTTCATGAAAAAAAACGTTCCCCCTGCTGTCAGCTCAGACCCACCGGAAGTGCCTCCTTATTAAGCACAAAAAAAATGAATACCCACTGCTAGCTGGGACCCACCTTGGTGGGAGGCTGACTTGTGGGCCTACTAAGTTGACGGGGACGGAGGGCGTTGTCAACCTAGTCAATATAAATGATTCTAGCTCTAGTGACCGTACGATGTCCATCCAACGACCGTAGTGCTTCTTCAACCTCTGGTCTTCCTGTTCCAGCCGCCCAAAGCAGCGCCGGTCGTGCCGCATGCTCCTGCCTCCCGTGGTCGGATGTGCTGCTGCGTAGGCCTCACCGCCCCCTACTATTCCCACCGCTGGCCGGGCCCTGCGGCGACAGCAGGCTCACACCGCAGCCGAACCAATGAACCCTCGTACTCCTCCCCGCGCGGGCTTCGACTGTCGCGTCTTCCCCGGCTCCGCGTCGTCCCCTTCCTAGGCCTCGCCGTCGTCCACCGCCCTGGTGCTCTCAGCGTGGCGTGGTCAACTTGGTCAAGGAATGACTTCCATTGGACATGGACTGTACGTGGAGAGGCTGACAGCTGGGTCCATGGCCGCAGCAAGGAAGTGTCTCCTTATTATGCGGAAAATAATGATTCCTCCACCTGACAGCTGGGACCCACCGGACGAGCCATCAGTGTTCGCGAAAAAACGTTTCCCGATCGCTGGGACCCACTAGCTACATCTTCGCACGCAAGGAAGTGCGTTTGGGAAAAAACGATTAAGCCCCGATCGCTAGGGACCCACCAGCTACATCTTCACACGCAAGGAAGTGCTCGGTCGGGACCCACCGGTCGAAGCGCACGTGGCGTTGTCATTCTGGTCGTGAGCGTGTAAGTACATATATACTTGGTGGATGTAGAGGCGCACGTGTCGTGAGTAGAGGCCCGCACGTAGTATGTACACGCACGTCTGTCTGCCGTGGTGCAAGAAAGAAAATACGCCACGTATGTGTACATACGGGCGGGGTCTCGAACGCCTACTCGCGCATACATATGGCGAGGGCTCGTGTACATGGCTGGGTCGGAACGGAGAAAAAGCATCATCGTCGTGTTCATGGGGAGGCAACGAAATGCGTCGTGTTCATGGGGAGGCAACGGAATGCGTCGTGTTCATTGAGAGGCAACGGAATGCGTCGTGTTCATCGGGAGGCAACGGAACGCGTGTGAGCCAACCGGCTGGGTCGGAACGGAATGCGTGGTCGTGTTCATCAGGAGGGCTTGGACGGAACATGTGATGGAAACGAGGCCTGGCGTACCGCGGAATGGAGGAAACGGACCTCCTACGGTCGAAACGGGGTCTGTTGATCGGAGGGTGTGGCGCGATCAAGCAAAAGCGGAGGAAGCGGACCTCCTACGGTCAAACGGGGTCTGTTGATCGGGATGGGTGTGGTGTACCGCAAAACGGATGAAACAGAACTCCTACGGTCGAAACGGGGGTCCTGTTCATCGAGAGGGGTGTGGCGTACCGCAATACGGGACTCCACGGGATACTGTTCATCTCCACCGTCGACCTCCTCCAGCCTCCACGGGCTCTGTTCATCCAGCCTCCAGCGCGCTTCTCCACCGACTCTTGTTCAACCACCCTCCACCGTCTACCGTTCATCCAGCCCTCCACACCACGGGGTCCTGTTCAACCACCCCTCCACGGGCACCCCTCCACCGTCTACTGTTCATCCAGCCCTCCACACCACGGGGTCCTGTTCATCCAGAGGCAACGCCACCGCTCACTATTCATCCACCCCCCACAACGCTCACTGTTCATCCAATCGATCGGCTTTAGTTAGCAGCAGTAGCGAAGGAATCGCTCGATCGGGTTTAGTTAACAGCCATCGATCGATCGCTCGGGTTCAGTAACGCGTAGCCTGCAGTGCAATCGCTCGGGTTCAGTTAGAGCCCAACGCCTCGCTCAGGTTTAGTTAGAGCCAATGCCTCGCTTTTTGCGCGTACGTGTCTGAGAGAAAGCAGCATAGCTCGGCCCCGACCTCCCACCGTAACAGGAACTCCCAAATTTTCCTCCCCTCGCTTCTACCATGGTTTTTCCGTCATGGACGGCCCAAAGAATGTCATGCAGCTGCGTCTCCGCCCGCCAGGACGAAAAGCCCATTTTTGTCATGATTTTTGTCATAGAAGTAGGAGCCCACCACATCTATGATGATACCGGTTTTGTCACAATTATCGTCATAGAAGTATCATATGTATGATGAAAAAAATTTGTTCGCCCAAAATGTCACGGATGTGTCTTTTTTTTGTAGTGCAACCCCGGTACTCTCGGTATGTACCCGATACATTCCAAAACACTTTCGTGTCCGAATACTATCTTCCAATATATCAATATGTACCTCTCAACCATTTCGAGACTCCCCGTCATGTCTGTGTTCTCATCAGGGACTCCGAACAATCTTCGGTCACTACAACACATAGCTCATAATACAAATCGTCATCGAACGTTAAGCGTGCGAACCCTACGGGTTCGAGAACTATGTAGACATGACGGAGACACATCTCCGATCAATAACCAACAGCGGAACCTGGATGCTCATATTGGTTCCTACATATTCCACGAAGATCTTTATCGGTCAAACCGCAATGACAACATACGTCATTCCATTTGTCATCGGTATGTTACTTGCCCGAGATTCAATCGTCGGTATCTTCGTACCTAGTTCAATCTCGTTACCGACAAGTCTCTTTACTCGTTCTGTAATGCATCATCCCATAACTAACTCATTAGTCACATTGCTTGCAAGTCTTATCATGATGTGCATTACCGAGAGGGCCCAGAGATACCTCTCCGATACTCGGATTGACAAATCCTAATCTTGATCTATGCCAACCCCAGAAACACCTTCGGAGATACATGTAGATCATATTTATGATCACCCATTTACGTTGTGATGTTTGATAGCACACAAGGTATTCCTCTGGTATTCGGGAGTTGCATAATCTCATAGTCAAAGGAATATGTATAAGTCATGAAGAAAGCAATAGCAATAGAACTTAACGATCATTATGCTAAGCTAACGGATGGGTCTTGTCCATCACATCATTTTCCTAATGATGTGATCCCGTTCATCAAATGATAACACATGTCTATGGTCAGGAAACTTAACCATCTTTGGTTAACGAGCTAGTCTAGTAGAGGCATACTAGGGACACTGTGATTTGTCTATGTATTCACACATGTATCAAGTTTCCGGTTAATACAATTCTAGCATGAATAATAAACATTTATCATGATATAAAGAAATGTAAAAAACAAGTTTATTATTGCCTCTAGGGCATATTTCCTTCAGAGGGGGGCTCCAATTTCATGAGAAACCATGGCTCATGATACCAAGATGTTGTAGGGTGGAACCCTAAAATGGATCTTTCATAAATTGGAGGGGAAATCCCCAAGAACAAGAAGAACACAATGGGGAAATCACAAGAGAACACTCAAGAACAAGTCCAATCACACATCCACTATACTCAAATCCACGCAACATCCACAAAAGTACAGGAACAACTAGAGGAACATGGATACATGGTAAAGTTCATCCCAAATCCCAAAGGGAGATGACGTCTTGATGAATCCATAAGGATCTTCTCCAATGGAGGCCTTGAACTCCAATGGAGCCTTCTCTCTCAAGAGGAATCCCTCAAGGGGAAATACATGAGATAAGCTCCAATATCTAGATCTATTCTTAGCTAAGTCTAAATGGAGGAAATGAAGGAGTATATACAGTCCTAGGGGATGAAGGGGTGAGCATGGGCGAAATGGACATTACATGGGCAAAGCCCGCAGCAACATTCAGGGGGGGTCGTGTGCACGGGGTAAGTGGAGCCCGTGCGCACGGGGTATATAGAGACCTGACGCATGAGCCCGTGCGCACGGGGTCCATGAGGCCCGTGGACACAGGGGTCTCGTGGGCACGGTACACACCCGTGCGCATGGGGTCTTCAGGGCCGCCAGCCTATGAGGCCCGTGGGCACGGGGTCGCCTGGGAGTTGCTGCCTTCTTCTTGGCGCTTCCTTCTCCGCTTCCAGGCTTCCCTCTTGGATGGTGTAGATGTTCTATTCTTCTTGGACTCCTCCTCTATGAATGTGTAGCTCCGCTCAAACCTATGGATGCACACAAGAAAGGGGTCAAGTAGTATACCATCCTCGAAAGGTACAGGTGGACATGTTTAAAGGTGATGATTCACCTTTGTATGTATGAAGTAGATGTCACACGTGTCACTTGCTAAATAGACTCTTGACATGGTGATGTTCATAGGATGCTCCGCATCAGAAGGGCAAGAAACAAGAAGCACCGGAGGCCAGGGAAGGCCTCCGTCGTAGGATCCGGCTGGGAAACCGGTCGGGAGACGCTGCGGCCTCATCCGTACAGGACGGGAATGAGGAGGAGGAGGATGAAGAGGAGAGTGCCACTTCGCACACCAAAAAGAGGCCGGTGTCTGAAGACACCGAGGGGGTCCAGACTTCCCCGGCCCCAAAGAGACGACACCAGCCTAAGTTGGTTATACCTTATAGCTCGGGAGACGAGAAGTCTGAGGCATCTGAGGAGCCCGCGAAGAAGGAACCCAGGGTCAAGCCCCCTGGCAGCAGGTAAGGTGTATGTATTTTCAGTTTTTATGCTCTCAGTAGTTTGATTTAGTTGAAGGGTAACCCCTCTGTCGGATTAAGGGTTCCGGCAAACCCTTGAGGTTCGAACACAGGGGTGCGACAATCTCAAGGACTAACTCGACGGACCCAAGGAACGAGAGACACGAGAGTTTATACTGGTTCGGGCCCGCGTTGTGGTGTAATACCCTACTCCAGTGTGTGTGGTGGATTGCCTTGGAGGCTGAGGATGAACAGTACAAAATAAAAACATCCTCTTGAGGAGAGGTGTTCTTGAGCTCGGTGAGCTGGTGCGTAGGTGAGTGGTCTCAATGATCCGTTTCTATCCCACCCCCCTCCTATGAAGGTGGCTAGTCCTATTTATAGAGGCCCTGGTCCTCTTCCCAATATTAGGCAGGAAGGGATCCCACAATGGCTAATTTTGAAGGGAGACAACTAGTCCAAGCTATCCTGACCAAAGGTGGTCTTCGCCTGCCAAAGGCTCTGGTGGTGACGCCGTCGTTGGCTTTGCGGTGACCTCCGTCCTGTCGTCCTGCCGGTCTTGGTCTTGTTGCACTGATATGGAAACCTTTGCCTGACACCTCGGACTCCTCGTCTGTGCTTGCCCCTATAGAACCAAAGAGGAAACAGGCACACTGTGCCCGTTGGCCCCCACCTGGCCTTGGTCGTCATGGATCACATCACGTGAACCTCGCAAGGTGACCCTTGCATAGATATCTCCGCTCCTTGGGAGCCTGCCTAGTGAAGCCGCCCCTGAGGAGGTCTCGGTGTCGTCCGCCTCACAAGGCTTGGCCCCTTGTGAGGGTCTTGAGAGGTTGTTGCTGAAGATGGGTCGTACCAGGCCGTTGGTGGAGCCGTGTCGTGGGCCGTAGGCAAGCAAGTCTGGGACCCCATTCCCAGGACTCCGACAGTAGCCCCTGGGCCCAAGGCGCGCTCGGGATTGGCTTCGAGGCGAAGCCAAATGGCAAGTGCGGAGCACCATGGGCCCCAATAGCCTGCGGCCTTGATCGACGCATGGCGATTGACGGGACGTGGGCGTCTTCGCTTCCCCACCCTATCTCAGCAACCGTTCGACTTGATGAGACCCTGCTGCATGCAAAAGAAAACCATCATTACCTGCAATCATGGAGGCCGACGGTTGGCCTCCTTCTGGCTATAAATGAGGGAGGGTGGGCGGTGCCCCCATCGCTCATCTCTTTCTCCACTCTGTCTGCTTCTTCTTCTTCTCTCTCACTTCGCCATCTTTCCACGATACCATGGTGCCAATGAAGAGGTTCTCAGCCGTAGAGAAGGGGAAAGCGTGCCAGGAGGGACTCGGCTCGCCACCACCCAAGAGGGGGCATGGTCGTCCCTGCAAGCACGCTGCGACCCCTACCGCGGTGCACCAGGTGGGAGGGCGCACCCCCTCGGGAACCAGCGTCGTCCTTGGCAGCCGCGGTGGTGCCTTCTCTCACAGTGGGGGCCATTCTATGCGAAGCAGCCCTTGCGCCGAGGGGAGGCGCGCCATGGTCGCCCGGCCCCCTCGGCCACGCTTCCATTCGGCGGACGTGCTTCCGGAATTTGTCATGTGGTCGGAGCGGCCGGCCGGCACTTGGCTCCAGCTCCCGCGCTGCTTCGCCAGCGAGCTGCCGGCCGCAGGTCTCGATGGCTTCTGGCTGCAAGCTGATGGCTGCTGGAGCAAGGCCTCATGGGCCGCGGTGGAGGTTTCCGCCGCGGGCAACGCGGTCCTGGCCCGAGGCTGGCAAACGTTTCCCACGCGCGTGGCCTAGGCAGGAGGTGCACCCTCCACTTCAAGTATGATGGCGCCGCGACCCTTTACGTGAGGGTTTTTGGGGAAGATGGCCGCCACACAGGGTGCTGCCCCGAGGACAGCAACGGTGAGGACGAGCTGGGTCTTCACGATGGTCGCGACGACGCCGAGGGCGGGCTCGCCCTTGACGACGGTTGTGGCCTGTCCGGTGGTGGCAGCTCCTCCTTCGGTCAAAGCTCTAGCAGCGGTGGCTACGACGAACCACCACATCGCCAGGCTCGCTATGAGGACGGCGGCGGGTCATCCTGCCGCCGCGCCCCGGTGAAGCGCGAGGAGGACTCCGGCTAAGTCCTGGGGGAAGCGCTGGAGGCCAGCCTTCGTGAGCTGCTGCGGGCGTGGGCGCCGCTTTTGCTTGTCCTTTCCTTTCTTCCTGCATTCCAAGAAACAAGTATGGGGCCCTGTGGGGGTATGTATTGGACCGTAATTCTTATGCCGCTCATGTTATGTTTATCGCCCTTGTGTTGTGGTGTGGCATATGTGCTTTATGTAGGCGTAGAGGGATAGCTTAGCTTGATACGTCCGAGGTAGTCTCCCCCTCATGAGGGTGCGCGCCTCCTGGCATCTGGTGAGGCTTACCTCCTGCCGACTCGGGAGCCGTTGACCTTGGGGGACATTGCAAAGCTGCGAAAATTCGTTAAGAAATTTTTACCCTCCTTGTGTGAGGCCTCAAGCGTGGGCTGACTATGGCCAAAGCGCACCGCGTCGCGGTACCCGTGGGGCACGGACTTAGGGGGGTGCGCCAATCACGAGCTCGACCGAGGGTGCCTCGTGAGGATCAGGGAAGCCGAAGCTCTGGAGCTGACAGGGCTTTGGTGAGGTGTGCCCGTGACAAGGTTAGCCCAGCGCACCCACACACTTTCCCAGCCCCCACGCGAGGCGCGCGAGGGAGGGCGTCGAGTAACTGCAGCCCTCCCTGGCACAAAACAAAGAGCCGAGCGAAGAAGCAACAGGGAAAAAACTCAACCAAGCGACTGGGAAATGCTAGAACTTCAAATTCCATTAAAAGGGGGTGCAAACCAAACACAGAAAGCAAATGAACAGCCGCGTCCGGCACCTAGTCTAGTCTTCTCACCAGCGCGGAGCTAAGTGCTGCCACTAGGACGTGGCAGGGAGCCCCCGAGGCCCGAGGGCGGCACTCCGGAGACTCCGGGGCGTGTACAGCCCCACTCATTATTACGTGAGAGTGTCACGAGCGAAGACCTTCATAGGCACTGGGCCTTGCTTCATGGGTAGAACTTCTAGAGGTGTTGGATGTTCCAGGCGTTCTGGATGGGGATCCCGTCCTGCGTCTCCAGGCGCGCGGCGCCAGGCCTGGAAACGCGGGCAATCCTAAACGGGCCCTCCCACATGGGTGAGAGCTTATGCAGCCCTTCCCTGGAGATCACCCGCCTCGGGACGAGACCACCCACCTCCAGCATCCTGGAGCGGACACTCCGGCAGTGACACCGTCCCAGCGCCTGCTGGTACCTTGCCGCTCGGAGCGAGGCTTGGCGGCAGTGTTCCTCCCCCAGCACGAGGTCCATCCCCCGCATGGCGTCCTGACGTGCCTTGTCAAACTCTAGGACCCGCGCGGACCGATGCTTGACCACGTGAGGGAGAATCGCTTCTGCTCCATAGATGAGGAAGAACGGGGACTCGCCTGTTGCTTGGTGGCGGTGGTGCGGATGGACCACAGCACAGACTAGAGCTCATCGTGCCAGCCCCTACCGCATGCCTCGAGCTTCTTCTTGAAGGTCCTCCGCGTTGGCGCGCTTGGCTTGGGCATTGCTCCTGGGGTGTACCACTGAGGCGTAGCAAATCTGCGTTCCAAGGTTAGCACAATATGTCTTGAAGAGATTGCTAGTGAACTGTGAGCCGTTGTCGGTGATGATGCGGTTGGGACCCCAAACCGGCTCACGAGGCCCTTGATGAACTTGACTGTAGACCCGGCTGGGATGGTGCAGACGGCTTCCACCTCCGCCCATTTGGTGAACTTGTCGATGGCGACGTAGAGGTAGCGGTAGCCCTAGGGCGCTCGAGGGAATGGACCCAGGATATCCAGCCCCAAACCGCGAACGGCCAGGAGAGCGGGATGGTCTGGAGGCCCTGAGCTGGCTGGTGGATTTGCTTGGCATGGAACTGGCAGGCCTCACAGGATCTCACCAGCTCGGTTGCGTCGTTGAGTGCCGTGGGCCAGTAGAACCCGCTGCGAAACGCCTTGCCCACCAGGGTGCACAACGACGAGTGATGCCCGCAATCTCCGCCATGTATGTCAGCTAGTAGCTCGCACCCCTGCTTCTTGAAAATGCATCGCAAGGAAACATCGTTTGGTCGTTTTCTGTATAGCTCACCACACCGGATGCAGTATGCTGTCGCCTGCCGGGCCACGCGCTCCGCGTCCTCCTCCTTCTCCGGTAGTATTACTTGCCCTAGGTACACCCTGAACTCTTCAGTCCAATACCCCTCCTGAGGTTCGAGCGCGAGGAGTAGGCGCACTCCTGAGGTCGGGCCACGGGTCGGGGCTCCTGAGGCCGGTGGCGGGGGAAGCTCCTCTCGAGGCGGCGCGGACTCCGCAGCCGGAGGGACCGCGGAAGGCTTGAAGAGCCGCTCCTCGAAGACGCCGGGTTCCTGTGGCTAGCACTTGGATGACCTCTTGGCGATGTCGTCTGCTTCCTTGTTTGTGCCACGGGGCACATGCTGCAGCTCTAGGCCCGGAAATTGCTTCTCCATCTTGCGCACCTCCGCGAGGTATGCCTCCCTGTGCTCGTCCTTTGGCTCATACACTTTGTTGGAAAAGTTGACGAGGATCTGAGAGTCGCCCGTGATGGTGAGGCATTTCACTCCCAAGGCCGCCGCAGCCTTGAGACCAGCGATCAACCCCTCGTATTCTGCGATGTTGTTGGAGACCTTCTCGCCCCGCTGGAAGCAGAGTTGCACAGCATAGTAGAGCTTGTCTAGGGTGGGCGAGACGAGCACAGCTCCAGCCCCCATGCCCTGGCATGCAAAGGCGCTGTCGAAGTACATGACCCAGCTGTCTGGTGCTTCGCTACCTGGTGAGAAAGATCGGTCCTCACTCACCTTGGGTCTTGAGGCGTCGGTCCACTCCGCCACGAAGTCAGCGAGTGTGGTGTCAGGACCCCGATCCTCATTCACACCGATCTAGCATGTAACACATCATCTCACTTTGCGGCCTCACGCATGATATCCCCACGGGTGCCACCTTACCTAGCCCGGGACCGTTTGCGCCTTTTGGCTCACGTATATGATAGTGTCACTAGCATCCATATGACAGATTACCCGGGCCGACATGACTAGTCATAAACCCAAAGTGGCACTAACTTACAGGGAGAGATATGCATGACCCAGCAACGAACGTGTCGATCATCAACGTATGAACCCAAGTCGTAGCAAGCTACCAGGACTCAAAGGAACACGCGTGACATTTCCCCGGAGGGAGAGAGACAGGAACGAAAAAGGACACATGTTGGCCAGCCTAAGTGTTCTGGAGCAGTAGCAAGCTACCATGGCTCACTGGAAGCACTAGGAGATCATTCCCCATAAGAGAGGCTACCAAGAATAAACAACTAGATAGTCAGATCCCACACATACCAAGCATTTCAAAAGCATACACACAATATGCTCGATATGTGCAAATACAACATGGCATCACAACAAAACTCTACGACTCAAAGTATTTATTCATAAGGCTCCGAAGAGTCATACATGGTAAGAATTACAATCATGGGTCACATGACCCAACATACAGAGCATACAAGCAATGGAAGCATAACATGTCTGAGTACAGACAACTACAAATGAAAAAGGCTGAGAAGCCTGACTATCTGCTAGAACCTCCCAAGGGTACAAGATCGTAGCTGAGGTAACAAGCTAAATATCGAAGTCCACGGGGAACTACTAGTGAGACTGAAGTCTCTCTACAAAACATAAATTAAGCAAACGTGAGTACAATTGTACCCAGCAAGACTTACATCAGAACTAGCTACATATGCATCAGTATCAACAAAGGGGTGGTGGAGTTTAACTACAGCAAGCCAGCTTTGACTCAGTGGCTATCCTGTACTATGACTGCTGGTAACTCTTTTGAGATGGCGCACACGAGTCCACATATTCACCATATCAATACACCAATATGGATCCGCTGTGGTCTCCATACGAGAAGGCCATCCATAGCACTCATGCTTATCTTGCGCATTTTAGAGTATCCACTTTCACTTGTCTATGAACTGTACAGGCAACCCAGAAGTCCTTTACCACGGACGCGGCTATTCGAATAGATCATTTATAACCCTGCAGCGGTGTACTTCTTCACACACGCTCTCGCCACTTACCGCCATGTACACGTCATGTATCTCGGCAACCTTCAAGAGGAAGCCTGGAGAGGGTGTCGGCCACGACCTGACTAACCACGCAAGTCTCTAGTCTAGGTTTATCGCCAATTCGGGTTCCATCTGCAAGGAGATCCGGCCGGGGTGTCGCTCACGGCCCCAAACGATGTGTACAGGGTTCCCAAGCCCACCAAACGGGCGACGCTTGGTATACCCGGTCATGGTGCCTAGTCTAACCCAAGCCCAACTGTACCGGGTGCCACTTGGTAGAATACTAACACAACCTACAAACACCAGAAACTAGTTGCAACTCCTGGACAGAGATCAAGGCGATTAATAAGTCGAGAGGGGCACTTAAACATTCCAATGCGTGGTAGTAGCTGTTCATGGATCACAGACACAGAACTCAGTTCTTGAGGACGGTTTCAATGAGACAACCCACCATGTACTCCTACATGGCCTCTCACCGCTACCTTTACCAAATCGTGTTCACACACTTAGCTCTCAACATTAGGACATGTTCACCACATTCCAATTCATCCCTGATGAATCAGACCTGACTTAAATCTAAGCAGTAGCAGGCATGACAACAAGCATGAATGAGTAGGCACATGAGGGCTCAAACAACTCCTACTCATGCTAGTGGGTTTCATCTATTTGCTGTGGCAAAGACAGGTCATGCAGAGGAAAGGGGTTCAACTACAGCAGCATGTAACAGATGAATCGTTGTTGTCATAATGCAGTAAAAGAGAGCAGGAGCGAGAGAGTGGGATTCTATCGGAATGAACAAGGTGTTTTTTCTTGCCTGGCACTTCTGAAGATATTACAGCTCTTCATCGGTGTCATTGATCACAACGTTGGAATAACGTCCATTGAGAGGGAACAACACCGGCAAACATAGAAGGAACATGGTCAATGCAATGCAACAATATGATGCATGAAGATGACAAGGCAACATGATGTGATTTGGGCTCATGCAACTAGCAACAATTTAAATGGAGTTGGTTTGAATACAAGATTCAAATTCAAACTCCATATGTGATTATTCATATGCCATTTAATTGGTATGACCTGATCAGCAGGTATTAGTTATTCAAATATGCATGAAAATGGTACAGGTCGAAAGATTGGATTTTTCTGATAATTTTTCATATATAACTTATTTCATTCCAAGTTATAGTTTATTTTCTATGATTTTTTGAAGTTTTAAACATTTTTTGAAATAAATAAAACATTACCCATTTATTTATAATCCAAAAACAGATTACTGCATCAGCATGATAGTGGCATGACGTCAGCGAGTCAACTAGGGCTGAACAGGGTCAAACCTGACTAGTGGGGTCCACTGGTCAGTGACCCGACGTCATTAGTGTCACAGACAGGTGGGTCCGGTCAACGGCCACGTCAGCACGGTCAACTCTGACGTGTGGGTCTCGTTGGGTTATAACTGATCTAAGCAAAAATAAAGCAGGGGTTAAATTGGGCATGGGGCCCATGCGACAGTGGTCCAGGGGGTTGGTTAGTGGGGTGATTAGGCCCTAATGGCCGGTTACACCGGCGTTTAGCCGACAGCGACCAACCAGAGCGGCGGCGGCTCATCGGAGTGGTGCTAGGGGCAGCAGTTGAGCGTGCTGAGGGCACCAGGAGGGAGCCCGTGCTCTCGCGCACCCAGGCGAGGCAGCAGCAGGTCGTGGGGAGCCCGGAGTCGACGACGGCGAGCACTTGGGCGGCAGCCGGAGCTCGGCCTTGCTCGAGCGCAGCGATGCGGCTTACATGCGAGCGAGCTGGACAGCTAGGCAGAGTCTACGGACCTCCATGAGCACACCGGTGTGCTCTATTTGGTCCAAAACATGCGCTGTCCGCGGCGGCAAGATGCGCGGCGGCGTCAAGCTCACAGGACGGCCGGGAAGCTAGCTAGGCTACGCGCGCGACGATGGGTAAGGGGAGAAACGAGCGGGAGCTCACATCGTATCCGTAGCGCGGGTAAGTGGGCTCGGCGACGGCTTGGTAACGATGAAACAACGACGGCGATCTCCGGTGGCTGACGAGGAAGATGAAGACAATGGCTACATTTCGGGTGTCCCAAGGGCGCGTGCTTTGTCTTGGTGCTCCACGGCATCGAGGCGGACCCATTGGACAAGTAGAGGGACGAGAGGAGCTTGGTGAACGCGGTGGCAGTGAACGGCGGCAGCGAGCATGCTCGGGCGCGTACGAGGGAGAGAGCAGAACAGGGGGAGGAGCTCGAGGGAGTGAGCGAGGGGGATCCAGATGGCTCCAGGGGGGTCGTGTGGCATCTCAGGGGATGCCGTGGCAAGCAGACAGGGAGGAGGTGTCTGGGCGCGTGCTCGCACGCGCCGGCCACACACGCTGCGTCCTTCTGTCCTAAGGAGAGGAATGACTGGCACCAGGCCGGTGGGCCGACCAGGTAAGTGGGCTGCACAGGTAAGCCCCTGCTCTGTTTTGTTTTCTATGTTGTTTTCTTTTTATTTATTCATTTTGCCACGGATTCAAATTCAAAAGTTAATCAAAGCAGGGCAAAACCTTCTGAATATTTGCATGTTGCCATTATGGACTTCTCCAAACGCACATAAATAATTTCAGGGCCTTTTGAAATATATTCTATATAAAACGAATATAATCCAAAAGTCAAATACTTATATTGATTTAATTTCAAAGGCCCAAAATAAATATCCCTAAGACTCCAAAAATATTGGTTTGAATTTTACCTCTTGACAATATTTTTATAGCTTAACAGTAACATTTTGTTGGGTTTATTTGAAACAATTTTTAATGTTGATCATTTTTAGAAATGATCTCTGAGGCTTTCCACTTTCCCCAATTCACATTTAAATGGAATTTAAACAAGATGCATGGATGCCACTCACTGATGCAACTAATTACAAAGTAGAATTCTAGGGATGTGACAACTCACCCCCACTAAACAAAAATCTCGTCCCAAGATTCAAGCATGAGGTAAGAAGACAGAGGGGAAACAAACTATCACAATCTTCTAGATCCAGCTGCCCTACCCGAAGTTGTTGATTCATTTCTTCATATTGATCTTGGCGTCTTTGCTTTCGAGATCTTCATCCAACACGATGATGACAGAAAGAAAATCTATAGGAATCGATCTTCTCAAAGATCGAACAACTGACGATCAACTCATGGAATGATACATAACAATATTTCTTGTGTTGAGATGCAAAACACACATCAGGAGTAATGGAAACAAGCAGATGACAAGGGTTCAATTTGGTAGGCAACAATCCCACACTGGAGTAGGATGGTGCATGGTTTCAGAGTAGCGAGGAGGTAATTGCCATGATTCCATAACGGAACACCTTAGGGAAGGTGACTCGTAGAAGTATTAGCTTAAGTGGCAAAAAGAATTACTTTTGATACATGGATCATCGAAACTCTCTATAGCAACCTAAGGCAATTCACCAACAATCGTTTGGCGGAGTACGAAGGAATGGCTTACCCGGCCTAGAATGGACGATGTGGACTACCTTGTTCAAGACAACACAAGGGATGATTTTTGCTTATCATCAGAAATGGATGGGACCCATGGTAAGTCAACTTTTGAAGATGACCCTGGATAACAATTGCTGAGAAGGGCAGCCCATGGGAAATTGGCACAATGGCGGTGCAGGCTGGGAACAAAATGCAAATGTTGGGAATGTTCCAGCCATCATATCTGCCTGAGATTCAGATCTGATTGGTGACAAGATATTCCAGACATCCGCGTGTCTGAAAAGGAAAGTTTACAACACAAACCGATGAGATAGCGTTGCAAGATTCTTGGGAAATGAACTATGATAGCAAGCTCCAAAACATGAGCTGGTTCTGCTACATACATGTGAACACACTGTCCAAGACAAGCATGATCACACAATAGTCTTATAGTAAAACACTACTGAAGTTCAGGTGAGGAACCATCATCGAGGATATCGAAGTCCTTACATAAGTCATGATTCTTAAGAAGGAACTTCTTCTCCTTGAACAAATCGATCAGTGGCTTGGTGTGCTAGGGAATACATATGGAATGAAGATGATCAGTCTGTCAGACCATAGAATACTTCGCACGTACATGACTGACTTGGGCACGTGAATTAGAGGAAGTCACTTCTCTCATCCAAACATATACCCCATGAACGGAACACGAAGGCACTGTTTACAAAGTTTCCAACACTAGCTTAATGTTCAACATGAATCATGGAGAAGATAAAATGCTGCTGATGAGCTCAACATCAAGTCATCAAGATTCCCATGAAGATGGAATTCCACAACTATGTGAACAAGGAGATAGTATTGGTCAGACCCAAAAGATATAATGGTGTATGCTCGAGGGACAACCACGAGTAAGACAACATTACGAGCGTCGTTGGTTCTGATTTGATTTGACTATAGGCCACACTCAAATAAAAGTTTCAACACGACAAAAAATCCAACAATTGAACACGAGGGTCAATCGATGAATATTTCATCTTGCTTCAACACACACACACACACACACACACACACACACACACACACACACACACACACACACACACACACACACACCACAGATATCCCTTCGGAACGAACTAAGTTAGACAAGCTTTTATCTTCCAACTCTCCAAGTTGTTGTTTAGCTTGACCAACTAGCTCAGGGGTATGCAACACAGAATCTTGGAGAAAGGGTGGTTTAGAGGGATAAACCAACTTGATCACGAGCTCAACATAGCGGTCAGGGGTCAACCTGGTGATACTTCTGAGAAGATATCTGGAAAATCACAAACCACTGATATGTTATTAAGCTCGGGAATAATCCTGCTTTCTAGGGCAAGACGATATGATCAAATAAGCAGGGGATTGGCACAATCCTAACTCATTGATCGAAATGTGCAGCAGAAATATGTACTAGGTAGCACGATCAATCATAGGATGATGATTCAATAACCAGCACGCTAAGAATGAGAGTATTGTCCATTAACTACCAAGCAACGGAGTTGCTAGGGGTATTGATTTCACACATCGCAATTCACTTGTCGGTATTCCGGTTATAATAACACGGAGACCGAGGAATGAACGGTGATGGCGAGAGGTATCACTGCATCAAGAATTCGTGAGAGATTGTGCAATTCTCACATCATTCTTGATATGAAAGAGGGTGACACTCCAAGGTAGAACAGATCAAAGGCTGGATTGGCAATTTGATCTGCGGAATACAACTACTTTGACCCAATAATCGAAATGGATGAGGTACTAGAGTTTGTTTCTCCTAGTCATTCCAGAATAGAACAACTTGACGGACTACAAGAATAATAGGCATCGATGAACATGAATGCACACATACACTTGACTCTCAATTGATAGTTGAAGGTCATAACACAATTTAAGCGGGAAAACTCGAGGAACATATGACTTTCTGAGTTGTGGATGCATAGATTGGTATGTCGAACAATTTCAACATATTTCTTCCGGATAACCCATGCAGAAAGGTAGAACTGGTAGAGTCACAAAATAGAATCAAGAACTCATCAAGAGCACTCTGGTTGTGATCTTTCGGTTCAACAAGGAACTTCTACCCCTCGAGGACTATCGCAAAAGTTACTAATATCATAAAGGAACTAGCAAACACTACCAACATGGATGCGTAAAGTGAATCTCGGGTTCAAGAACCCAGGAATAGAATGTATACTAACTAAATGGCGTCATAGGATACTTTCGATAATAATGGCCAGAATCATCACAATGGGGATACAAAGCATCGCTAGATTACTAGGTGATCCTCTAAGGCACCTAGGGTCATAATAATAGCTCCAACATATATGTCAAGGCAACAGAGTACCTCAACTCACCGATTAGTGTGGTTAAACTGGCCCAAAGAAACATCGGCAATGGAAAGAAGGGAGTTGCAAATGCATCAGACTATTTTGAAACCTGGGATGACTCGGACAGCATAACGGTTGTAAATGCTCAAAAGATTTTGAGACATCCTTAAAAATGGTGGCATAACCACTCAACATAAAATATCAAGGTTCTGAGACCAATTGACAATACAGAGAAATAGTAGGAGCTAAACTGAGGCCTAAATCCATCATTCCTATAAGTCTACAGATTAGTAACACGTGATCCTGATAGAAAGATGAGAAGCCTAGTTCTTAATCCCCGTAGAAAAGATTAGATGACTCGGATCAGAAGGGCATAAGGTAAACGAGTAAAAAGAGCCTTACATTCCCTTCCACAATCAATTCCCTTACATAACTAAAGAATTTCTAGACTCAACCTCGACCAGTTTGGCTTGGTAATCCTACAGGCAGTCAGGCTCTGATACCAAAGCTGTCAGGACCCCGATCCTAAGTCACACCAATCTAGCATGTAACACATCACATCACTTTGCGGCCTCACGCACAGTATCCCCATGGGTGCCACCTTATCTGGCCCGGGACCGTTTGCGCCTTTTGGCTCATGTATATGATAGAGTCACTAGCATCCATATGGCAGAGAACCCGGGCCGACATGACTAGTCATAAACCCAAAGTGGCACTAACTTACATGGACTGGCATACATGACCCAGCAACGAACGTGTTGGTCATCAACGTATGAACCCAAGTCGTAGCAAGCTACAAGGACTTAAAGGAACAACGCGTGACATTTCCCCAAAGGGACAGACACAGGACCGAAGAAGGACACTTGCGGCCAGCCTAAGTGTTCCGAAGAAGTAGAAAGCTACCATGGCTCGGTGGAAGCACTAGGAGACATTTCCCCATGAGAGAGGCTACCAAGAATAAACAACTAGATAGTCGGATCCCACACATACCACACATTTCAAAATCATACACACAATATGCTCGATATGTGCAAATACAACATGGCATCACAACAAAACTCTACGACTCAAAGTATTTATTCATAAGGCTCCGAAGAGTCATACATGGTAAGAATTACAATCATGGGTCACATGACCCAACATACAGAGCATACAAGCAACGGAAGCATAACATGTCTGAGTACAAACAACTACAAAAGAAAAAGGCTGAGAAGCCTGGCTATCTACTAGACCCTCCCAAGGGTACAAGATCGTAGCTGAGGTAACAAGCTAAACATCGAAGTCCACGCGGAACTACTAGTGAGACTGAAGTCTCTCTGCAAAACATAAATTAAGCAAACATGAGTACAAATGTACCCAGCAAGACTTACATTAGAACTAGCTACATATGCATCAGTATCAACAAAGGGGGTGGTGGAGTTTAACTGCAGCAAGCCAGCTTTGACTCAGTGGCTATCATGTACTACGACTCCTGTCGGTGTACTAGAGTAGGGGTACCCTAGTACCCCGAACTCGTGCACGGACAGTTGCAGCGCCCCACGGCCGGGCCGGCCTGATGGCCACCAAGATCCTCAGCAGCTCCGTTGGAGCCATTCAAGAAGAAAGTAGTCAAGACCCCGGCAAGAGGAGCTTGCCGGAAAGGCCATTCAGGCGAAAAACAAGGCCCGGCAAGAGGAGCTTGCGGGAAGGCTTGGCGGCGCTGAACCCCCAAAGCGATAAGGTTCCCGCCACGGCAAAGCGCTTGCGGGCGGGCGACCTCTCTTCATCTCCGCCCAGCTCACCCGCCAACGTGTCACCACGGGCTCTCCCAAGCTCACGTGTGGTGGGCGTGCAGCCAGCGGGAGTAGCGACGAGCCAGTGACAAGCCACCATCATGGCGGACGGAGGTGCATAACGGTCCTGTTACCTTTTCGAGGCGATCGAGGCGGGCATGGATGACTCTTGTCCCTTGCCGTCGAGTTAGGTATAGATTAATGTACATTGTACAAAGCGGTGTACCAACCCAGGTTTTTACCATTGTAACCTTGTCTACTTGCCATATGTGGTAACCCCTTGTGCCTATAAAAGGAGGGCCGAGGGCAACGTAGAAGGGGTTCGGCTGGGTCGCTAGTCCAGCTCCAGCTTAGTTCATCACACTCAAGCTAGGTCTTGTAGCTCGCATTGCTCCCTAGCAAGAACACAAGATAATCCACGAAGCAGCAGTAGGAGTATTATCTCTCCGGAGAGCTCCGAAGCTGGGTAAACCCCCTCGTGTGCATCGCCTCGATCCGCCCTTTGCGCAATCTCCGCCCCCCTCCGAACCACAAAGGGACCCAGGTCCCGTAGGTGCTCGTGGGGCACGATCAGTTCTTCCCCCGACATCTTTGGCGCGCCAGGTAGGGGGCGTCGAGACTGTGTGAACCCGATTCGGCGGTCGCACGAACAACTTCATCGACATCTTCGTCGACATGGCGCCGAAGAAGAAGCCTTCGGCAGCAGCTGAGCCGTCCGCGTCAAACCCACAACCACCGGAGCTGTCAGGTGGTGGGGGAAACGCTGGCGGAGGGACCGGCATCGTCGAAACAGCCCACGGTGCCACCAGGTCCAAGGACACAGCGCGCGCCGAGCGTCGGCGTCGAATCTGCACGCGTCCGTCACGAGGCGCGGGACGAACAAGCGTCATGATACCAGCGGCACCATACGATCTTTGGATCAAGGCCAAGATGGAGGATCCGAGGCCCTCGAGACCGCATGCACCCCGGCATGCGGTGCGAGTGGAATGCGGTCGCTGGGCGGGATGCTGCTCCTCTTAACTTGGTTAGGAGTCCGAGCACATCCGTTCTTCGCTCCGACGCCGTTGCCGCCAACCACACCAGCGGAAGCCTTGGCGAGGGCTCATTACTACTAGATTACCCTCCGGCGGCCGATAAGGTCGGCGAGTGGAAACCACAATTCAGAGTCTCGCCGGCCGCCAACGGCGGCGTCCGTGGTAACCGAAGCGCCGCCGCCGCGCGGCGACAAAGGCGCGAGCCGATGGCGGCAGACTTGCGAGGTGCACCCACCGTACACTCCCCTTCCGAAGGCCAAGATCGCCGACTTCGCGGATCCACCTCGGCGGTGACTCCACAGCATCGCCGGATCCAGCGAGCTCGTCGCGACCAGCGCCAAGTTCTTCGAAGCGGCAAGAAGAGGACTTCGAACCCGCATCGGCGGCCGAAGAGAAAGCGCCGTCAATCGACCAACGCCGGGCCCCTTGTCGATATGCGCGCGCCGAGAGAACCAGCGACTTGCCGTCGCGGTGGGTTGCCCTGCGTTCACTCGTGAGCTGCGGCAAGTCCGGTGGCCCGACAAGAAAAACTTCAAACCAGAGCGTGCGGAGAAGTATGACGGCAGGACACACCATCGAATTCCTCAGCATCTACACCATCGCGGTGCAAGCTGCGGGGGCGAGACGACAAGATCCTCGCCAACTACTTCCCTTGGTGCTCAAACCAAACGTCGAGTCTTGGCTCATGCACTTGCCGGATGGCTCTATTTCTTCTTGGGCAGATTTGTGCCATCGGTTTGTTGGCGCCTTCACGGTGACCACAAGCCTCATGGCGTGGAGAGTGATCTCCACACCTTGCCCGTATGAAGGAGGAGTCTCACATAAATTCATCCGGAGATTCAGCCGAGTGCACTACAACATCGAGCGTCCACCTGCTGCGGTGATTAGTGCATTCCATCAGAATGTCTGAAATCGCAGGATGAGGGAGGAGATGGCGATGTGCAAAGTGAAAGACGTCGGCGAGCTCTATGCTCACGGCCGACAAGTGTGCACGCTGCTGAAGAAGGAAGAAGGCTCGTGGGAGAGTGTGGGAGCAGAGTTTGTGATGAGGGACCGCCCGGCAAGGAATAGCCGTGGCGGAACAACGGAGGAAGAAAAACCAAGAAGTACTAGTTGTCGAGCAGTCCGGCAAGGATGGTACCGCCAACAAAGCCAAGGCGGTGGCTCCGGCAAGGAGGTTACCGTTGGCGCCGACCGCTAAGCTGTGGCGACGCCGACAAGCCCGACAGCTCCAACAAGCGATCTTGTAAAATCCACCGCACTAAGGGCCACGATCTCCAAAGCTGCAAGAAAGTCGAGCAGCTTGTTGAGCTACAGAAAGCTGAATACGAGCGGCGAGACAAGGAGAAAGCCCAAGAAGGTGCAGGTGCGGCAAGTAAGAAGAGGCCCGGTCGGGGAGGACGCCGCGGCAAGGCCAAGCAGCGGCAAGGAGACAGACCTCCCTGTGGCCGCGACAAGGAAGAAGATGAAGATGAAGATGACGAAGACTATGAGGACGATGAAGCTGATGAGCATGAGTTTCAAAAAGCAACAGAGGTCCTTTGCGTTGACGGTGGTGCGTCTCTGCATACCTCACACCGCCAACTCAAGCAATGGATGCGTGAGGTCAATGCAGCAGAACCGTCCATAGAGTCGCGCAAGCCTCTGAAGTGGTCCAGCACGCCCATCATCTTTGACATTGAGGATCACCCTGATCGCATCACTGCGGTCGGGTGCTTTCCGATGTTGGTTTCACCAACCATCCGCAACCTCAAGGTCACAAAGATGCTGGTTGACGGCGGGGCCGGCTTGAATTTGATCTCCTCCGCAGTGCTCCAGAAACTTCAAATTCCTGACAGCGATCTCGAAGAAACTGGTACTTTCCAAGGAATCAACCCAGGAAGGAGCAAGCCCAAGGGGAAGATCGCGTTGCCGGTAACATTCAGCAGCGAGCTCAATTTCAGAACTGAGAGGGTCACGTTTGACGTCGCCGATTTCCCATTGCCCTACAATGGCATACTTGGCCGTCTAGCACTCGCCAAGTTCATGGCCGCCTCTCATTATGCCCGGCCCGATAAGCGTCATTTCTGTCCATGGCGACAAGAAAGGCGCACTTATCTCGCCGACAAGATTTACGGGATGCGGCAGCCGCGACAGATAGCAACCCACTTACGCTGAAGCTCGGGCGAAGAAGAAGACCGCTAGGTCGGCAAAACACTGTTGCCCACTCCGGCAAGCGCACCTCTTGGTGCTGCGCTACCGTCGAGGAAGCACCATCGAGCTCCACCGGCAAGTGCAACAAGGCGATGGCAGCTCCGCCAAAGACCAAGAAGGTGCTCGCCAAAGGGGCGGCACTGGTGGTACCTTCACCATCGATGCCACGCTTGATCCTAAATAGGAAGGCGAGCTCGTTGCTTTCTGCGGGCGAATGTCGATGTGTTTGCATGGCAACCATCGACATCCCGGCGTTCGAAAGTAATTGAGCACCACCTAGCTGTCTGTCCTCACGCTTGCGGCCCGTCAAGCAAGAGTTAGGAAGCAGCGGTGGGCGCCAAGTTCATAGCGAAGAAATCAAGAAATTGGAAGCAGCGGGGCTTGTCGAGGAGTCCTCCACCCACGTGGTTGGCCAATCCGGTAGTGGTGCGCAAGGCTAATGGGAAATGGATACTTTGTATTGACTTCACGGATGTTAATAAAGCTTGTCCCAAGGACCCATTTCCCTTGCAGCGTATCGACAGATTGTTGACTCCACGGCTGGATGCGACTGCTTTCATTTCTTGATGCATATTCGAGGATATCATCGAGATCTTCATGGCGAGAAGAGGATGAAGAAAACCGCATTCATCACACCATGTAGCACGTCTTTGCTTTATCACGGATGCCTTTCGGTTTGAAGAATGCTGGTTCAACCTTTGCAAGGGTAGTCCAGGATGCTTTTGGACCACAGATACACAGAAATGTAGAAGCTTACATGGATGACATAGTGGTCAAGAGCAAAGACAGGACAACCTTGGTTCAAGATTTGGATGAGACGTTTGCAAACCTGCGCAAGATCAACCTCAAGCTCAACCCCGAGAAGTGCGTGTTTGGAGTCCCTTCCGGCAAGCTTCTCGGGTTCTTTGTATCTCAGCGCGGAATTGAAGCCAATCCCGACAAGATCAAGGCAATTGAGCAGATCGAAGCACCAAAGCGCGTCAAGGATGTCAGAAGGCTTGCCGGTTGCGTGGCTGCTTTCAGCAGGTTCATCTCTAAATCTGCTGAGCAGCATACTGCCATTTTCAAAATTTTGAAAAGGCAGGTCAATGAAATGGACTCGAAGCGAAGGCTGCGCTGCGAGACTTGAAGAGATACTGTCCTCCGCTCCAATACTTGTCGCACCTAAACCGCAAGAGAAGTTCTGCTGTATATAGCGGCAACCAATCAAGTGGTTAGTGCTGCGTTAGTAGCGGAGAGGAGGCGGATGATAAGTCGACAGCGAGATAGGCGCATCCAGCGACAAGCAAGGGGCTTCGCCGTCAAGCTCTGGTCCAGACAAGGACGGATCAGCGCAGGGTTGCGACAAGATACAAAAAAAGATGGTGCAGCGCCCAGTCTACTTTGTCAGCTCCCTTCTACAGGGGGCTAGATCAAGGTACTCTGGTGTGCAGAAGCTGCTTTTCGGCCTCCTCATGGCCTCAAGAAAGCTGCGCCATTACTTCCAAGCACATGAGATAACAGTTGTCACTCGCTTTCCGCTGAAAAGGATATTGCAAAATCTAGAAGCGACAGGCAGGATTGTTGAGTGGGCCTTTGGAACTGTCAAGCTTTGGTCTCAAGTTAAAGCACTTCAACTATCCAGAGCAGGGCATTGGCAGAATTCATAGCAGAGTGGGCGCCAGCGCAGGATGAAGAGATTCGAAGCGAGCATCCCCGTCAAGGAGGCGAATAAAGAATGGCTCATGTACTTTGACGGTGCCTTCTCACTGCAAAGGCGCCCGGTGCGGCGTGCTACTGCTCGCACCCACCGGGAACACCTCAAATACATAGTCCAAATGCACTTTCCCAAGGAACAAGCAACAAATAATATTGCGAGTATGAAGGCACCTTGCGGTCTCGGGATCGTGGTGGACCTTGGGATTAAGAAGCTCATTGTCGGGGAGACTCACAACTTGTCGTCCGCCAAGTAAATAAAGATTACGAGTCCGTTGATGGAAGCGTCGTCGATGAAGTGAGGAAGCTGGAAGAGCACTTTGAAGGCTCGCAAATGGAACACGTTCCAAGAGCGCGAGCGATGTAGGTGATGGCCTCTCCAAATGTGCCGCACTTAAGTTACTGTGGAACCAGGAATTTTGTGCTCAAGCTGACTCAGCCAACCGTGACACCATCAACGGACACGAGCAAGAAGAGAAAATTGGTTTCGGCGACTACTTTCCAGCAGAGCTCTTGAAGCCGCCGCCAAGAAGGTCCCTAAAACCAACACAAATATCAGCGAGGAGCGATGCTGCTCCGACAAACCATGCGGTTTGTATCGTTGAAGCAAACGCTCCCGACAAGCTTAGCTCCGGCAAGTTTGGCCGGGATCATCGAGCTCCGGCGGACCCGCAGGTCCTTGCCATAGAAGCGATGGTCCCTTGATGATAGATGAGCCTTTAGTCCTTGTTGTCGAGCCACGAGGCTCCAACATGGGCACAGCGAGATCGTCCATTTCCTTGAGCACGGAGAACTTCCGAAGAGCAAGAAGAAGCGGAGAAAGTAGCCCGGCGGTCAAGTATGTACCAGTTTGTTGACAACATCACATGCAGAAGAAGACTCAGCGGAGTGAAATTGAAGTGTATTTGCGGGAAGATGGATGAAGCTGTTAAGCGAGAGATACGGAGGCATATGTGGTCACCACATTGGCGCAAAACACTTGCCGGCAAAGCTTTCCGGCAAGGTTTCTTCCGGCGAAGCCCTCCGAGGATGCTGGCTGCACAAGTAACCAAGTGTGAAGCGTGCGGTTCCATTCAAAGCAGATACACCAGCCAGCTCAAGCTCTCCAGGCGATCCCTTTATCCTGGCCCTTCTCGATGCAGGGGCTCGACATCCTCGGCCCCTTCCCCGAGCCATCGGGGCTTTGAATCTTATGCGTCGCAATCGACAAGTTCACAAAGTGGCGAAGTGGAACCAGTGAGGAAGGTGACCGCACGTCGGCCGTCAAGTTCTTGAGTCAATTGTTTGCCGTTTTGGGATTCCTAACGGATCATCACCGACAACGGCACACAGTTCACGAAGTCGCACCTTCATGCGATGCGCCCAAGATCTGCTTTGCTTCCGTTGCTCATCCGAGAAGCAGCGGTCAGCGGAGAAGGGCAAACGCTGAAGTGCTGCGAGACTCAAGACCAGAACTTTCGATAGGCTGCGCAAGTCGCGGAAGGAAGCTGGATCGAGCTGCCGGTGGTTCTTTGGTCGATCGGGGCGGCGCCAAATCGAGCCATCGGCGGACACCCTTTGCTCTAGTCTACGGAGCAGAGGCAGTTCTCCCCACGGAACTTCGTGATACGGGTCACCTCGAGTGCTCACTTATGATGAGCTTGAGCAAGAGCAGCTGCGACAAGATGGCGCGCTGCTCCTCGAGGAAAGATCGTCTTCACGCTGTTTGTCGAGCTGCTCGTTACCAGCAAGCTTTGCGCGCTACCATAGCCGCAAAGTTAATGCCGAAGCTTCGAGGAAGGCGACCTTGTTCTTGGTAGCGTTCAATCCGCCAAGAATTCCAACAAGTTGGCCTTGAAGTGGGAAGGCCCTTATCGGGTAAACGAGTCACTAGGCCCGCGCTGTCCGCATTTGAGACCGAAGAGCGGCTTTCGGTGAGCAATTCCTGGAACATAGAGCATCTTCGCAAGTTTTACCCATGAGAGCGCGGTTGCGGAACCCGTTCGGCAACCATCCTTTGTACAAGTCTTGCCGCTGTTGCATGTAATCCTTTCAGTACAAAGCGAGCGCGCAGACCCGATGCATCGATAAAGCCTATGGTTGCGCACATTTTTGTTAGTACATGCCTTCATTATGAAATATGCATGTGTTTACTAACATCTTGTGCAGCACCCGCACCCGGTAAGCGATAATGAGCCATTAGGCTCCATAACTTACTTTTTCTCTTCTTTCTTCTCAAACAAGAAAAAGGTTCATCCACCCACAAGTTAACCGGGGGGAGAGAAGAAGATAGTGGTGTGGGCCGACAAGCGTCGCTCGAGGAACTGTCGCCTTGCCGGAGGATGGACAACAGAAAAGCTAAGTTGCTAAGTTTAAACGGCCAGTTTCAAATTTTTAAGTTATCTTCCTCGAACGATAAGTACTTTGTATGGAAAACCTGTGCGCGGAGGAACCAAATCATGACTGGTCGCGCCCTTACTTTGTTTCGAGTCCGCTCAACAACTTAAGTGAGCTGCGACTAATCCGCGACGAGGTTGCTTGTCGGTAGCGACCCCTTGAGCTGCTGAAGTTCCGCTTTTCGGCTCGCGGCAAGGGTGCCTGCACCGGCAAGTTCCCCTGAGGCGTAGGGTAAAAACATACAAGGGAAGAAATCGAGTAAAGGAAATAACATTGCATTCGATGGCCTAAGATAGTGTATATTACATAATAACTTGTCGCTGATCTAATAAGTTTTCTCCTAAAACATGATCTCTGACGACAAGAGAAAATAGACTTGGCGGCCTAGTCCACACAGTCGCCCTCGAGCCTCTTAACTCCGCTCACCCTGTCCACAATGGGTGCGACAAGGGTCTTGGCGCTTCAACATCGGCGGATGGAGGCGGGGACTTGAGGACCTTGGAGAAGTCGGCGCTTTGGGTTGCGGAAGGCCACCTTCATCAACACCTTACGGAGAAACCGGCCGCAGACTTGGCGTGATTCCTCCGCCGGTTGCTTGGACTTCATCCGGAGCCGCGGATCCCGTAACACGCCTTTGAAGAATAGGCTGAGCTTGGCGCTGGGTTGGAGGTTCTCGTCGGTGGAATATCCAAGATCTGTCATCCCCAACTCTATCGGCTCATTATGGATGTCGGCGGCGGTGTCCACAAGCCCTTACGTCCAATGCATTATGCTGTCCGAAGATTATTACGGGCGATCCACGGCATTCGACAAGCAACTCCTCGGTGGCCTTGATTTTCTCCAACAGGCCGTCTCCCGCTCCTGGCGCGTTCAACGTCTCCGTCGGGGTGGTCAATTTCAGCTCGAGATCCATACGGCGTCCTTGGCGGCATCGATCTCCTTGATCTTCTCAGCCAAGCGGCCTGCAGCTCGCCAAGGGTGTAAGCGTCCTTCTCGCTTCGGCGCTTCAACCCGGCGACCTCCTCGGCACTCTTACGGAGGGTGGACTCCAGCTGAGCCACCCTCGTCTCCAATTCCCCTTTGGCGGCCTCGGCAGCAGCGGCACATCTTTTGCCTCTGGGCGGCCCGTCCAATCGTTTGCTTTCGCGTCGGCGAGATCTTCCTCAAAGCTGTCGAGTTGATCTTCCGCTGAGCCAGCTCGCCTTCTCGGCGGAGAGCTTCTCACGGCAAGCCTCTGCTGCTCCTCAACCTCGCCCTTCTCCGGGATGAAGGCCGTGCGCTCCTCGACAAGCTGCTCCCGAGCCTCTGCTATGTCCCGGAGAGTCTCTTCGTTGGCGCGTCGGAGCTCTTCCCGCGTTTCTCCAAGTCAGCTCCACCCTCGCGACAAAGCGCCTCCACAGACTCGGTTTGGCTTGTCGAGGCGCGATGAAGCGACAACAATCTCCTTAGCAGCTGCTCCTCTTGGGTTCATTCTGCTGCTGCTTTGGGGGCATCAACCGTGATAGCCCGTGCGGCAAGCAACTCCGCATCGAAGGTCTCCCTTTGGTGGTGCCACAGGCTTGATGCCCATGGGAGCTTGATGAAGACACCGCGCGGCTTTCGGTGGGGCGCCGGGTTGGGGCTCCTCGAGTCTGGTGCGGCATCGGTGGCGGGGGATCGGCGGTCGGCGCCGGCGCCTGGCGCTCCTGTGACCTCCGGGCCGTCGGTGCGATCGCGGGTTCCTCCCAGCCTCTGCGCCCGGCAGCCTCGGCAACCTCCTCGCCCGGCGGGCTTGTCGGCACCGCGTCCTCCTCCTCCATGTTGGCGGCGTCGACTTTGTCACCGCCGGCGTCTTCCTCGCCGGCAGCCTCGGTTTCCATCGGGTCTCCGGCGGATGGATCTGGTGGTCGAGAAGGAGGAAGCGCCAAATCAAGCAGATATTGAAAAGAAAGCGGAAGAAGCGAGAACACAAGGAAAACTATCAAGACAAGAAGGTTACTGCGGTGGGGCTGTGGCGCGGCCTCCACCACCGGAGGTCGTTGGCGCCAGTCCTTGTCGGGAAGCTCCTTGTCGGAAGCCTCCCTTGGGAGGCGCTCCCTCGGCGGAGAATCCTCCCTTGGTGGCGTAGTTGAAGCAAGCGAGAATCTCGGGAGCGGCCTCCAGGGCCTCCTGATGAGGCTGGACCTCAGGGGTGGCCTCCGGTACTCCATGATGTGGCTGCTCTGCTCCTACAAAATCCAACAAACCAGATATGAGTAACGGAAAAGCACCCAAGCACGCCTAACCACGGGAAGCATACCAGATACTTACGCTGGGGGCTGTGCTGGGGGCTGCTCTGTTGAAGGGTTGCCGGGTCCGGCAAGGGAGTCTCAGACGTGCCCCTGTTGCTACTGAGAGTCGTCGAGGCAGCGACCAGGCGTCTTGGCCCTCTTGGCGCCCTCTCGAGCTAATGCCTGAAGAAGAAAGTTCAGTGGAACCAGTCGGATATAAGATGAAGCAATAAATTGGAAGATTACAAATGGCGGTGGCAAGATCTTACTCTTCCTCTTCTTCCTCGGAGCTGAGGCGGAGAGATCAAACTCTGCTCCAGCTGACGGATCGGGGGAAGACTCCCTCTGGCGCTTGGCGGAGTGCTGAGGCGCGACTCGAAGGCCCGCTCCGTCGCCTTGGCAGAATGGCGCTCCAGCTGCTTGATGCTGTCGCGGTGGAAGCGCGTCGAGGCAGCGAGGCGGCTGCTGGACCGTGTGCTCCCCGCCACTTCTCCGGTCCTCCAAAGCGTCTCCTTGGCGGGCGGCGAACTCCTCCTGCACCAAGCTACTTGACAGAGGAGGAGGCGCCCCGGCAGGCTCACTCAGGTCGTTGTCGGGCTCGATCTGCTCCTCCTCACCGATGAACTCTTCTTGGTCGGCAAGGCTTGCCGCCTCGGCCCCCTCTGCCTCCTCATTGTGCACCCAAACACTTTGGCGGCAGCGGCCTCTGCAGCCTCCTCCAACCTTGTGGCGTCGCGCCATCTCTGGCAAGATGGTGTCGCGGGTGAGCCGCCTCTTCTCGTCGGCGCTTGCCGGCGCCAGACAAGTCGTCAAGAACTGCTGCACTATGTCGTCGGCGGGTTCTGCCAAGTTGGAGCGATCCATAGGAATCGCTGGCGGCATTATCGCGCGGATGCGATCAAGCGGCGAGTTGTTGCAAAAGGGCACGACCCCTCGGCAACATGCACCATCGAGGTTATCCGCTTGAGCTTGAACAGCTCCGCAGCATGCCGTCAAGCTCCGTGGTGGTGAAATTCCAATTCAAACCTGGGCGCAGCCTCATGATATCCGCCGCGTTGGAATTCCCAAGTAGGCCTCCCTTTCTCCTGCAAAGGCGCAATGCGGCGGCGAAGGAAGTCGCGCCAACTGCCCTACGGTAAGCCACCTTGCGGGCTAAAATCTAGTCGTGGCAATCTTTAACTTGTCGTCCTCCGGCGCCAAGTTGCTCGATCGTTGCCACGTACTATGGGGGTCTTCTTGCAGAGCGGTAAAAGGCTGTGGCTCCTCCTCTAAGATCCAGCACCGGTCAGCCCTCCACTCCTCCCACTTCTTTGTGCAACTCTCCGTCAAGATCGCTTCCTTCTTGCCGATCCTAGAGGTCCATGCAATTCCTCCGACAGCGGCTCTCTCTCTCTACAGGGTGAGAAGTAATGGCGGAAGAGAGCGACATTTAGGTGGACCCGACAAAGTTCTAAAGATCTTGTAGCAGCCAAGGTGAGGGCGGTGTTGGGGGTGAAGTCAAGAAAGCGGAGGCCATAGGTGTTCATGACATGAGAAAAAATTCAGAAAAGTGGGCAGAGCCCACACTGAAAAAAATCACGAAGAAGGGGTACCGAAGGAGACCTTGGCAGATGTGGCGGCGGAGATGACCCTCGTGCGGCGGATGCGCTTAAGGTCCTGCGTCGACCGAAGAAGTAATACCCATCCGCAGCTCCTTCTGTCGGCGGGGGGTCGAAGAGAGCCCGCTCTTTCGCGCAGCGCCAAGAAGCCGCTGCGCCTCGGTGATTTCACGCCCTTCCCTTATCGGCCTTCCGAGCCATAAGGAGTCGTGGTAAAGGAAGCGACGGCGTGGGTGACACGGTGGCGATGGAGGCGGGCGTCGCTCTCTGTGGGCTCGAGAAGGAAGGGGAAGCGGCGGGGTTTTCGATGTGACGCCAGGGCAAGTGGGCGTCCCGCCCGGTTTCCCGCTTATAAAGGGAGAGGGGCAGGCGTTCGGTTTTCCCATTAAAAAAGCCCCCGATCTCCCCACGGCGCCCGCCCTCGCGTGCCGTTCGTGAGAGGCGTGGTGGGTCCAAGGCAAATAACGGCGTAATCAAGACCACGCAGCGGCGCCGTGCTGCTTTTTGGGCCTGGCCCAATGAGCTTGGCGCCGTGTGTAACCTCCAGCCGGGGCTCTGTCGGTGTACTAGAGTAGGGTACCCTAGTACCCGAACTTCGTGCACGAGCGAGCACGATTCAGCGCCTACGGCGGGCGGCTGATAACGCCAAGATCCTCATCGGCTCCTTGGAGCCATTCAAGAAGAAAGTAGTCAAGACCCGGCAAGAGGGCTTGCGGAAAGGCCATTCGCTAAAGAAACAAGGCCCGGCAAGAGGAGCTTGCCGGGAAGGCTGGCGCTGAACCCCCAAAGCGCGACAAGGTTCCCGCCACGCAAAGCGCTTGCCGGGCGGGCGACCTCTCTTCATCTCGCTCAGCTCACCCGCCAGCGTGTCACCACGAGGCTCTCCCAAAATCAGCGTGTCGGTGGGCCGTGCAGCCAGCGGGGAGTAGCGACAGCAATGCTGACAAGCCACCATCGTGGCGGACGGAGGCGCCTGCGGTCCTGTTATACTTGTTGAGGCGGCCGAGGCGGGCATTGATGACTCTTGTCCCTTGCCGTCGAGTTAGGTATAGATTAATGTACCTTTGGCCAAGCGGTGTACCAACCCAGGTTTTACCATTGTAACCTTGTCTACTTGCCATATGTGGTAACCCCTTGTGCCTATAAAAGGAGGGCCGAGGGCAACATAGAAGGGTTCGGCTGGGTCGCTAGTCCAGCTCCGACAGTTCATCACACTCAAGCTAGGTCTTGTAGCTCGCATTGCTCCCTAGCAAGAACACAAGATAATCCATGAAGCAGCAGTAGGAGTATTATCTCTCCGGAGAGCTCCGAAGCTGGGTAAACCCCCTCGTGTGCATCGCCTCGATCCGCTCTTTGCGCAATCTCTGCCCCCCTCCGAACCACAAAGGGACCCAGGTCCCGTAGGTGCTCGTGGGGCACGATCAGTTCTTCCCCCGACAACTGCTGGTAACTCTTTTGAGGTGGCGCACACGAGTCCACATATTCACCATATCAATACACCACTATGGATCCGCTCCTATCTCCCTACGAGAAGGCCATCCATAGCACTCACGCTTATCTTGCGCATTTTACAGTATCCACTTTCATTTGTCTATGAACTGTACAGGGAACCCAGAAGTCCTTTGCGGCGGACGCGGCTATTCGAATAGATCATTTATAACCCTGCAGGGTTTTACTTCTTCACACACGCTCTCGCCACTTACCGCAATGTACACGTCATGTATCTCGGCAACCTTCAAGCGGAAGCCTGGCGAGAGTGTCGGCAACGACCTGACTAACCCCGCAAGTCTCTAGTCCAGGTTTATCGCCTATTCGGGTTCCATCCGCAAGGAGATCCGGCCGGGGTGTCACTCACGGCCCCAAACGATGTGTATAGGGTTCCCAAGCCAACAAAACAGGCGACGCTTGGTATACCCGGCCATGGTGCCTAGTCTGTCCCAAGCCCACCTGTACCGGGTGCCACTTGGTAGAATACTAACACAACATACAAACACCAGAAACTAGTTGCAACTCCTGGACAGAGATCAAGGCGATTAATAAGTCGAGAGGGGCACTTAAGCATTCCAATGCGTGGTAGTAGCTGTTCATGGATCACAAACACAGAACTCAGCTCCTGAGGACAGTTTCAATGAGACAACCCACCATGTACTCCTACATGTCCTCTCACCGCTACCTTTACCAAATTTTCTTCACACACTTAGCTCTCAACAGAAGGACATGTTCACCACATTCCAATTCATCCCCAATGAATCAGACCTGACTTAACTCTAAGAAGTTGCAGGCATGACAACAAGCATGAATGAGTAGGCACATCATGGCTCAAACAACTCCTACTCATGCTAGTGGGTTTCATCTATTTACTGTGCCAAAGACAGGTCATGCAGAGGAAAGAGGTTCAACTACCGCAGCATGTAACAGATGAATCATTGTTGTCCTATTGCAGTAAAAGAGAGCAGGAGTGAGAGAGTGGGATTGTATCGGAATGAAAAAGGGGGTTTTGCTTGCCTGGCACTTCTGAAGATAGTTGTCACATCCTAGCTAGTCCATGCATTAGAGTGTTGCATCATGTTTACCTTTCATCAGAAACTTGAATTGGGGAAGACAGAACCCCCAGAACCCCTCTGAATTCAACTAAGGTTTACTAAAAATATTTTCAATGAACCTGAATTGCCCTTCTAAAAAGTTCACCCTCTTTGTCTTGGGTTAGAACCTCTGGCAAAATTGGTGCACAATTTTCTAGGTCAACAGAAGGTCATTGAATTAAATCATATGTAAATTGTATTTGGGCATATAAATGCTAGTAAATATTTTGAATGCTCAAATAATTCTGAAAATAAGTGTGGGATGTTGGAGATTTTCTAAACAGAGCCTCGATTATTTTCAGGATTTTAGAAGTGCCTAACTATTTTAATAAGTCCACAAACTTTGAGAATAATAGAAAAGGAAAACCAGAGCAGAGGCTTAGGCGACGCCCATCGGCAAGCCACCTGCCGGCCCAGCCCAGCCACCGATCCAGCCCGAGCTGCTTGGCTTGACCGAGCAGCAGCAGTGCTCGGCAGCGGCACCAGCAATGCCTGCACGCTGCTCACGCCCTGCCTCCTCCTCTCACCGTTCTCGCCGCCAGGTGGTCACCCCTCCTCCCCGAGCTCGCAAACACGCTCTCTCCTCCCAGCTCCTCTCCCTCGCTCGCCCGCACCATGGCCGACGCTGCCGCGCCCTTGCCACCGTGAAACCCGCGCTCTCTGTCGTCCTTGCACCGCGCCACCGTGTCCAGACGCTTCGCCGCCCTCCTCTCCTTCGAGCAAGCCGAGCCCTGAGCGCTCGCTTGCCTTGGAGCCGCTGCACCGACCTTGCCCGACACCGCCACCGCCGGAGATCCCTTTTGCCGTCGCCGCCGAACCAGCCGTCCCCGACCGCGTCGACTACACCATCGTGACCGCCGTGAGCTCAGCTAACTCCTCCCCCTTCTCGTTCTCGCTCTCGAGCCCTACATCAACTCCATGGAGCTTCACCGCACGCGCCACCGCCGACCTCGTCGCCGACGTGTCTCCGGCCAACCACCGGCCACACCACCGTGTCTAACACACTCACCGCATCGCAAGGAGTCCAACGCACCACTCCACGCGCCTCGCCGTGCCCCGTAGCCATGGGTCCATCTTCACCCGACTCCGGCGACCGCCACGGTTGTCGCCGGCGACGTTTCCGGCCATCCCGAGCTCAACCACCGCCACCAAACGCTGCGGCTCGTTCCCAGCTACACGTAGATGGCCTCTGCCGCTCATTTGGTTGCCGGAATGCACAAATGCACTCTCACCGCCGCGTCTGGCTTCACCGGCGGCTAAATGCCGACGTGTTAACCTTTGACTTTGACTAGGGTGGGCCCAGGTTGACTCCCATGAGTATATGACAAGTGGGCCCCCCTTTGCTAATTAACCCAGATTAGTTTTAACTAAATTTAATTAGTATAATTAATTGCTGACATGCGGGACCCACTGGTCAGGTTGACCTGGACGTCCCCTTTGACCACTGACGTCACACTGACGCAATAACTAATTTCTGGATTTATTTTTATATAGGAAATTCTAGAAATTGTTGCAAACTTCAAAAATTCATAGAAATTAATCTGTAACTCCAAATACAAAGATTTATATATGAATTTTGATCAGAAAAATTCAATGTATCCATTGGTAATGGTTTCATGCAAGACAGAACAAGTTAACCTTGCTATTTAAGCAGAATAAGATAATGCACTAATATGACTATGTTAAATGAACTAGCATTTGAATCTTTGATTCAAATGAATTCATACCTTTCTGTTCTAGCTTGCATTTGGCCAAGACACATTCATATTGCCATGTCATAGCATGCATCATATTGTTGCATATCGTCATGTGTTGATTATGTGCGGTGTGTCTTTCGTGGTATGCTCTGTCTCCGAGGATAACCCCGAATATCCATCTGAAGGGCAGTACCCTACTACCACTACATCAGGCAAGCAACCCATTGATCATTCTGATACAAACCCATGATCTCGCTTCTGCTCTTGTTTACTGCATTAAGACAACGCGATTCAAACTGTTGTGTGTTGCGGTAGTTGAACCCACTTCCTTTGCATGACCTGTCATTGCCACAGTAACTAGATGAAACCCACTAGTATGTGTAGGAGTTGATTGAGCCATATTTGTGTTCCTACCATGCTATGCTTGCTATGCTTAGAGTTGTGTCAGGTTTGGCTCATCGGGATGATGAACTAGAGTGAAAGGTTGTGTCGGTAACAAGAGTGAAGTGTTGAACACGATTTGGTAAAGGTATCGATGAGAGGCCATGTAGGAGTACATGGTGGGTTGTTTCATTGAAGCCGTCCTTAGAACTGAGATACGTGTGTGTGATTTAAGACTCAGCTACTACCACGCATTGGGATCATAATTGACCCTCTCGACTTATTAACCACTCTTGTCCTCTGTCAAGGAGTTGCAAAGTAGTTTACGGTGTTTGTAGCATCTTTGGGGCCGCACGCAGCGCTAACCTTAGGGGTGGGCTGTGTTGCGGTAGGCACGTGGCACGGTGTACCGATTCGCCCGTTTGGTGTCTCGGGAACCCTGCACACATCGTTCAGGGCCGTTAGTGGAAATCTCGGCCGGACTCCCTGCAGATGGAACCCGAATAGGTGATAAACCTGGACTAGGGACTCGTGTGTTTAGTCAGGTCGTGGCCGACACCCTCGCTGGGCTTCCGCTTGAAGGTTGTCGAGTACACGTCGTGTAACGGCGATAAGTGGTGAGAGCGTGTGTGAAGAAGTACATCCCTGCAGGGTATGAAACTATTCGAATAGCCGCATCCGTGGTAAAGGACTACTTGGTCTCCTATACAGTTCATAGACAAGTAAATGGATACTACTAAAAGCCTCAAGATAAGTGTGAGTACCGCGAATGGCCCTCTCGTGGGTTGACGAGAGAGGATCCACGGTGGAGTATTGTGTTGGTGATTAGTGGACTCGTGTGCGACAAATGCTTTTCAAGTGATGTCACGTAGGATAGCTTAGCCAAGAGTCAAAGTTGGCTTGCTGCAATAACTCCACTACCTTCTTGAGAATGTGCATGTATATTAGGATTCTGTTGTAAGACTTGTTGAGTACATCCGTACTCATGTTGCTTTAATTAATGTTTTCAGACGACAACGCCGCCCCCTCCGATGGGTTCTATGTAGACCTTGACGTCGACGAGTGACTAGCCACCCAGGTGGTGATCCAAGGCTTGTGAAGGGCCAATGTAGATAGAAGGGCTTTGTCAAGCCTTCTTTCTTTTTAGTGTCTGTACTCAGACTAGTTTGCTTCCGCATGTGCTTGTATGTTTGTATGACTTGAGTGTCGGGTCATGTGACCCCTATCTGTATGAACATGTTATGTATGGCTCCTCGGAGCCTCTTAAATAAAGTACTTTGAGTTGTAGAGTTTTGTTGTGATGCCATGTTGTATGTACTCATATCGGGCATAATGTGTGTATGATTGAAATGCTTGGTATGAGTCTAGTTGTTTATCCTTGGCAGCCTCTCATATGGGGAAATGTAGTCTAGTGCTTTCTGAGCGATAGTAGTCCGCTACAGCCCGGTTCACGGAGTCACCTGCTAGCCCAGCACTACTGCTCTGGACACTTGGCTGGCCGCATGTGTTTCACTTTGTTCTGTGTATGTTTCCGGGAAATGTCGCGATGACATCCGAGTCCTGCCTAACTGCTATGCCGGGTTGCAGAGTCCTGAGTAGCAGTGCTACAGCCTGGATTCATACGTTGATGACCGACATGCTCGATGTGATTCATGTATGTCTGTCCCCATGGGTTAGCGCCGTTGGGTTCACGACTAGCCATGTCGGCCGAGTTCTCTATCATGTGGATGCTAGCAACACTATCATATCGTGAGCCAAAAGGCATAAACGGTCCGGAGCCATGGTAAGGCGGCACCGTTAGAATACCGTCGTGAGGCCACAAAGTGATATGAGGTGTTACGGCTAGGTCGATGTGACTTGGAATCGGGGTCTGATAGCGTTGGCATCGAGGCCGTACTGCACTGTAGGTTAGCTAAGCCAAACTGGTCGATGTCGAGTCTAGAAATGCTTTAGTTATATGTAGGGAATTGATTGTGGGAGGGGCGTAAGCCTCTTTTACTACTTTACCTTATGCCCTCTCGATCGTGTCATTCTCTTCTCATTCTACATGGGTTAAGGACTAGGCTCTCTTCTCTCTATCAGGTTCACGCGTTACTAATCCGTAGTAACTTATAGGATTGTTGGTTACCAGCCTCAGTTCAGTTTCTACTACTTTTAGTATGTTATCAGTTGAACCAGAACCTTGATATTATGTTGTTGAGTGGTTTTGCAATCTGATTATGAATGTCTCAAATCTGTTCCTGAGCATTTACAACTGTTATGCTGTCCGATTTCCCCTAGAAATTCTAATGTCCTTGCATTGTGGCTGTGCTTTCAGATGGCCACTCCTGCTCAAAACCAAGTGGTTCGCCTGACCAGGTGCCTCGATGTGCCCGGTCATACGGCTATGTTAGTCCGGGTGATGATTGAGACGGGTTACCGTAGGTATCCCGAATACACCGTCGAAGAGCAATTCCGAGACTTTAATCAAAGCCAATACATCTGCACTGTCAGGATATTTCCTTCTTATCCTGGATCGACAGAGCCCCTCCACTGTTCCTATGGACTCGGGGTTACTATTGAGATGGCTGTGCAGGATGCTGCATACTCTATGATGACCATCATGCGAGTCAGGACTGGCCTGCTTCGGAACACCGACTTCTGATATATGCCAGCTTCACTCCCGGGGGCGCAAGGGTATCTTGGGCTATCTATCTTTGATTCCACTCGGGAGGACTCACTAACCGCACCATCTTTGAGATGCTCGAGGATAAGGACCGAGAGAATCGGGCCTTGAGCTCGAGCTTTTCAACACCCGTGCCGATCATTGGGCCACTTTGATTTCGGTTTGCAACGGTGTGCAAGCTGGATGTATGGATCTGAGGATCATATCATGTGAGATCTGCTCTGCTGGACATGGTGGATTGGCGTGATGTGGGAGGCATCACCCCACCCGTGGTCCCCTGAGCCACCGTTTGTTGGTCAAGACCTCATCCTAGCCCCTATGGTCCACAAGCTCCTCAGGACCGTCTGTTTCCGGATAATCACGTTGAGCTTCTAGGCTATGGAGGTGACTTCTATGAGGACTACTACGGAGCTGTCTGAGTTAGTAGTAGTATCACTGGTATTGTAATAGTTGTATTTCCACCATCCTGCGTGACTTGTGGAATATGAGTTAGTGTGTATCAATTCCGGAAGTGTAGAAAAATAATGTATAGGAGCTTGGAATGCTTCCGATGAGATGTAACGTCTTCCACCGTAGTTGTACTCTAGTCGGGCTTGTACTAAACTATGAATGGTGTGTATGACCGTTGGTATATATATGGCAGTTTCTGTATTACCATGTCATACAGATGAACATCTCTAAATTCCGTGTTATCCATTACATTCCGCACTTCCTTGCGAATTTTCCATCCTTGCCTAAACCGTTGTCTTGTTTCCTAGGATGGTGAACACCGCAACAACCCTGCTGCCGGGCGGGGGGTGAAGCAAGCGCAGCTAGGAATGTAAATCTGCCTCAACCGCCTTCTCTAGCGGAAGTTATGATGGAGGCAGAACGAAACAAGCGTGAGACCAATCGCTTGCTGGAGTGGATTGAGCAGAATACTGCACGCCAGCCAAGGAATGACCTGGTGTCAATCAATGACTTTGTCAAGCTGTATCCACCGAAGTTTAAACACTCCGTCGAGCCTCTCGATGCGGATGATTGGCTTCGCAGCATCACCCACAAGCTACGTTCGCCAGCGTGGCGAAGCTGATAAGGTTACCTTTGCTGCCTATCACCTCGAAGGCCCTGCTAGCCTTTGGTGGGAACATTTTGAGGCTATGCGCCCGGTCGGCCAAATCACTACCTGGGCTGAGTTCAGTGTGGCTTTCCGTGAGCATCACATTCCGGAAGGTCTCATGGATCTTAAGAGGGAAGAGTTCTGCAATTTCACCCAGGGCAGACTGACTTTGAAGCTTCACGCAAGCACTCCCGTGACTTTGGTTCTTCATCCGGCTCTGGATCTCAGAAGCGTCGGGTGTGGATTCCAAGCACCGCTCTGCCACCCAGATTCACTCCGAGGCCATCCTTTGAGGTGCCTCGCCCCAACCAGCAGTATGCACCGCCCAAGGCCTATGGTGGCCCTGCTGCTAATGCTGCTCCACGTCCCAATGTGATAACTTGTTTCAAGTGTGGGGAGACGGGTCACTACATCCGTGAGTGTCCCCAGAACAACCCCAACCAGATCGGAAAGTCTGTTGGTCATGGTAAGCCAGCAGGAAAGGTGCTCTATGCCAAACCAGCCACCACTGCTCGTGGCCATGTCAACTACGTCTCAGCTGAGGAGACCCATGAGGATCCCAACGTCGTTCTCGGTACGCTCCTTGTTAATTGCCATCCGGCAACTGTTCTCTTTGATACTGGAGCATCTCATTCATTTATTTCTGAGAGCTATGCTCGATTGCACAACACCACATTTTGTGACACGCACACCTCCATGGAAATTCAGACCCCTAGTTCTAGATGGAAAACCTCTAGAATAAGTCATGGGAATGAAATCCTTGTCGATAGATTAGTTTTCCTTGCATCACTAATAGCTCTCAAGTCCTCGGACATAAACATCATCTTGGGTATGGACTGGATGTCAGCCCATTATGCTAAGATTGACTGCTCCACTAGAACTGTTCAACTCACCCATCCATCGGGCAAGACAGTCAATGTTTTGACCCGAGTGTCCAAGCGTCAACTCTACTCTTTAAATGCCAACCCTCTTCCAGACCTTGAAGATATTCCAGTAGTCCGTGACTTCCGGATGTCTTTCGGAGGAAGCGCGGTGTTCCACAGCGAGAGATGTCGAGTTCGTGATAGACCTTGTTCGGGAACCATCCCAATCTCTAGAAGACCTTATAAGATGGCACCCCTAGAACTAGCCGAGCTTAGAAACAACTCGATGAGTCCTTGCAAAAGGGTTTCATCCGTCCTAGTTCTTCTCCATGGGCTTGCCCGTCCTCTTCGTCAAGAAGAAGGATGGGACGGATCGGATGGTTGTAGATTACCGACCTGTCAATTTGGTCACTATCAAGAACAAGTATCCGCTCCCGGGATCAACGACCTATGATCAGCTCATTGGATCCTCAATCTTTTCAAAATGGATTTGAGGTTGGGCTACCATCAAATCAAAATCAAGAACGAGGACATTCCTAAAAGCGGCCTTTGTTACTCGTTATGGCCAATACTGAGTACACCGTCATGTCCTTCGGTTTAACCAATGCTCCACCACCTTCTCTCGGTTAATGAACTTCGATCTTCATGGAGTATTTGGATAAATTAAATCGTGGTTTACCTCGATGATATACTCATCTACTCCAAGAATGAGGAAGAACATGCCGAACATCTAAGGCTAGTATTGATGAAACTTCGAGAGCATCGCCTTTATGCCAAATTCTCTAAGTGTGAGTTTTGGTTGCCAGAAGTAACCTATCTAGGCCATGTAATCTCTGGTAAGGGCATTGCTGTCAATCCCGAGCGAGTTCAAGCCGTCCTTGACTGGACTCCACCTGAATCGGTCAAGCAAGTTTGGAGTTTCCTCGGTTTAGCGAGCTATTGCCGCCGCTTCGTCGAGAATTTCTCCAAGGTTGCTAAGCCTCTAACCGAACTCCTCAAGAAAGATAAAAAGTTCGAGTGGACCCCACAGTGCGAGTTCAGCTTTCAGGAGCTGAAAAGCCGCGACATCTGCTCCCGTACTTGTTCCACCAGATTTTTCTAAGGACTTTATTATCTATTGCGACGCCTCGCGACAAGGACTAGGTTGCATACTCATGCAAGATCGTCATGTGATTGCCTACGCTTCTCGGCGATTCGTCCACATGAGGATAACTATCCACACATGATCTAGAGCTTGCGGCGATGGTCCATGCACTCAAAACATGGCGACATTACCTTCTTGGTAATCGTTGCGAAATTACACCGATCACCAAAGTCTGAAATACATCTTCACCCAACGGATTTGAATCTCGAGGCAAAGGCGTTGGGTCGAGTTGATTACGGATTACGACTTAGGAATATCTTACACCGAGGCAAAGCCAATGTCATGGCTGATGCACTAAGTCGTAAATCTTATTGTAACAACTCGATGTTACAACAAAGTCAACCACTTCTCCACGAGGAATTTACGTAAGCTTAACCTTCACATTGTTCCTCGAGGTTTCTTTCCACCACGGTGGCGAAACCCAACCTTACGGATCAAATCATAACACGCTAAGGTATGATGAAGGAATATCTCGGATCAAGGAGAACATTGCTAAGCGGAGCTGCTAAGTGTTTCTCCATAGATGAGTGAGGTGTTGTCTTCTTTGAGAACCGCTTGGTGGTTCCCAGAAACAACAGCTTCGACAATTGATCCTAAGGAAGCTCATGAATCCCCTCTCACCATTCATCCGGTAGTACTAAAATGTATCAAGACCTCGCCAGAGGTTTTGGTGGACTAGGATGAAGAGAGAAATCGCTCAATACATTGCTAATTGCGGCGCTCTGTCGTCGAGTTAAGCGAGCATCAACGGCTCTTTGGCACCCTTCAACCTTTGGCAATTCCTGAATGGAAATGGGATAAAATCGGTATGGATTTCATTACGGGTTTCCGGACCAAGAGAGGGAATAATGCTATCTTCGTTGTTGTCGATCGTCTTTCCAAAGTAGCCCACTTCCTACCCGTTCGTGAGAGTATAACCGCTAGCCAGCTAGCTGATTTGTACATCTCCCAAATAGTGTCTCTTCATGGTGTTCCATTGGAGATTAACTCAGAACGTGGAAGTCTCTTCACCTCTCGATTTTGGGAAAGTTTCCAAATGCTATGGGAACTCGTCTCTCTTTAGCACCGCCTTCCATCCTCAATCAAGTGGTCAAGTAGAACAAGTCAATCAAATTCGGAGGATATGCTTGAGCTTCATCATCTCTTCGGTATGAATTGGGAGAAATGCCTTCCATTCCGAGTTAAGCTTATAACAATAGTTATCAAGCTAGCTTGGGCAAAGCTCCTTCGAAGTTCTCTATGTGAGCAATTCACGGAACATAGAGCATCTTAAAGTTTTACCATTGAAGCGATTGCGAGGAACGTTCAAACAACCATCACTAACCACAAGTCTTGCTGGCTGTTGCATGTAATCCCGTTACAAAGCTAAAGGCGCCAGACCCGTGCATCGATAAAGCCTATGGTTGCGCACATTTTGTTAGTACATGCCTTCATTATGAAATATGCATGTGTTTACTAACATCTTGTAAACACCGCACCGATGGCGATAATGAGCCATTAGGCTCCATAACTTACTTTTCTCTTCTTTCTTCTCAAACAAGAAAAAGGTTCATCCACCCACAAGTTAGGGAGAGAAGAAGATAGTGGTGTGGGCGACAAAGCGTCGCTCGAGGCGTCGCCTTGCGGAGGATGGACAACAGAAAAGCTAAGTTGCTAAGTTTAAGCGGCCGAGTTTCAAATTTTTAAGTTATCTTCCTCGAGCGATAAGTACTTTGTATGGAAAACCTGTGCGGAGGAACCAAATCATGATTGGCGCCCTTACTTTGTTTAGTCCGCTCAACAACTTAAGTGAGCTGCGACTAATCCATGACGAGGTTGCTTGTCGGTAGCGACCCTTGGCCGAAATTTCTTTGAAGTTCACTTTTCGGCTCAGCGGCAAGGGTGCTGCCGGCAAGTTCCCACGAGGCGTAGGGTAAAAACATACAAGGGAAAATCGAGTAAAAATAACATTGCATTCGATGGCCTAAGATAGTGTATATTACATAATAACTTGTGCTGATCTAATAAGTTTTCTCCTAAAACATGATCTCTGACAAAGAGAAGAACTTGGCGGCCTAGTCCACCGCAGTCGCCCTCGAGCCTCTTAACTCCGCTCACCTGTCACAATGGGTGCGACAAGGGTCTGGCGCTTCAACATCGGCGGATGGGCGGGACTTGAGGACCTTGGAGAAGTCGGCCTTTGGGTTGCGGGGCACCTTCATCAACACCTTCACGGAGAGCTTGGCCAGACTTGGCGTGATTCCTGCCCGGTTGCCGGGACTTCATCCGGGCCGCGGATCTCATAACCGCCTTTGAAGAATAGGCTGGAGCTTGGCCTGGGTTGGAGGTTCTCGTCGGTGGAATATCCAAGATCTGTCATCCCCAACTCTATCAGCTCATTATGGATGTCGTGGCGGTGTCCACAAGCCCTTACGTCCAATGCATTATGCTGTCGAAGATTATTACGGGCGATCACGGCGTTCGACAGCAACTCCTCGGTAGCCTGATTTTCTCCAACAGGCCGTCTCCGCTCCTGGCGCCGTTCAAGCGTCTCCGTCGAGTGGTCAATTTCAGCTCGGATCCATACGGCGTCCTTGGCGGCATCGATCTCCTTGATCTTCTCAGCCAGCGTACTGCGGCCTCGCCAAGGGTGTAAAGCGTCCTTCTCCTTCGCGCTTCAACGGCGACCTCCTCGGCACTCTTACGGAGGTGGACTCCAGCTGAAGCCACCCTCGTCTCAATTCCTTTGGCGGCCTCGGCACGGCGGCATCTTTGCCTCTGGGCGGCCCGTGTCGTTTGCTTTCGCGTCGTGAGATCTTCCTCAAAACATCGGGTTGATCTTCCATTGAGCAGCTTCGCCTTCTCTGGCGGAGAGCTTCTCGCAAGCAAGCCTCTGCTGCTCCTCAACCTCGCCCTTCTCCGGAGATGAAGGCGTGCGCTCCTCGACAAGCTGCTCGAGCCTCTGCTATGTCCGGAGAGTCTCTTCGTTGGCGCGTCGGAGCTCTTCCATGCGTTTCTCCAAGTCAGCTCCCACCCTCGCGACAGCGCCTCCACAGACTCGGTTTGGCTTGTCGAGTGTGATGGCGACAACAATCTCCTTAGCGGCTGCTCCTCTTGGGTTCATTACTGCTGCTGCTGGGGGCATCAACCGTGATAGCCCGTGCGGCAAGCAACTCCGCATCGAAGGTCTCCCTTTGGTGGTGCCACAGGCTTGATGCCCATGGGGCTTGATGAAGACACCGCGGCTTTGGTAAGCGCCGGGTTAGGGCTCCTCGGTCACAGTGCGGCATCGGTGGCGGGGATCGGATCGGTATGGCGCTGGCGCTCCTGCGACCTCCGGGCCGTCGGTGCGATCGCCGGGTTCCTCCCGACCTCTGCGCCCGGCGCCTCGGCAACCTCCTCGCCCGGGCTTATCGACACAGCGTCCTCCTCCTCCATGTTGGCGTCGACCTTTGTCGCCAGCGTCTTCTTCGCCGGCAGCCTCGGTTTCCAGGTCTCCGGCGATGAATCTGGTGGTCGAGAAGGAGGAAGCGCCAAATCAAGCAGATATTGAAAAGAAAGCGGAAGAAGGAACACAAGGAAAACTATCAAGACAAGAAGGTTACTGCAGTGGGGCTGTGGCCGGCCTCCACCGGAGGTCGTTGGCGCCGGTCCTTGTCAATCCCTTGTCGGAGCCTCCCTTGGGAGGCGCTCCCTCGGCGGAGAATCCTCCCTTGGTGGCGTAGTTGAACAAGCGAGAATCTCGGGGCGGCCTCGGGGCCTCTGATGAGGCTGGACCTCGAGGGTGGCCTCCGGTACTCCATGATGTGGCTGCTCTGCTCCTACAAAATCCAACAAACCAGATATAGTAGCGGAAAAGCACCCAGCACGCCTAACCACGGGAAGCGCCGGATACTTGGCTGAGGGGCTGTCTTGGGGGCCTGATGAAAAGAGGTTGCGGATCGGCAAAAGGGAGTCGGTGCCCCCTTTCTGAGGGAGTCGTCTGAGCGACCTAGCGTCTTAGCCCTCTTGGCGCCCTCTGAGCTAATGCACGAAGAAGAAAGTTGAGGTGGAACCCGATCAGATATAAGATGAAGCAATAAATTGGAAGATTACAAATGGCGGTGGCAGATCTTGCTCTTCCTCTTCTTCCTCGGAGCTGAGGCGGAGAGATCAAACTCTGCTCGGTATGACGGATCGGGAGAGGCTCCCTCTGGCGCTTGGCGGTGCGAAGGCGCGACTCGAGAGGGCCCTGCTCGTCATGTGGCCAGAATGAAGCTCCAGCTGCAGTACTGCCATGATGGAAGCGCGTCCAGGCGGCGCTGCTTGGACCGTGTGCTCCCCGCCACTTCTCGGTCCTCGAAGCGCGTCTCTCCTTGGCGGGCGTGAACTCCTCACCAAGCTACTTGGCGGAGGCGCCCCAGCGAGGCTCACCAGGTCGTTGTCGGGCTCGATCTGCTCCTCCTCACCGATGAACTCTTCTTGGTCGGCAAGGCTTGCTCCTCGGCCCCTCTGCCTCCTCATTGTGCACCCAAACACTGGCGGCAGCGCCCTGCAGCCTCCTCCAACCTTGTGGCGTCGCGCCATCTCAGGCAGTGGTGTCGCGGGTGAGCCGCCTCTTCTCGTCGCGGCGCAAGCACTTGAGACAAGTCGTCGAAGAACTGCTGCACTATGTGGTCGGCGGGTTCTGCCAAGTTGGAGCGATCCATAGGAATCGCTGGCGGCATTATCGCGAGATGCGATCAAGCGACGAGTTGTTGCCAAAGGCACGACCCCCTCGGCAACATACCCATCGAGGTTATCCGCTTGAGGCTTGAACAGCTCCGCAGCATCTTGCGTCAAGCTCCGAGGTGGTGAAATTCCAATTCAAACACAGGCGCAGCCTCATGATATCGCGCGTTCGGAATTCCCAAGTAGGCCTCCTTTCTCCTGCAAAGGCGCCAATGGCGGCGAAGGAAGTCAGCGTAGCTGCCCTCGGATAAGCCCTGCTTGCGGGCTAAAATCTAATCGTGGCAATCTTTAACTTGTCGTCCTCCGGCGTAAGTTGCTCGATCGTTACCCGCGTACTATGGGGTCTTCTTGCAGAGCGGTAAAAGGCTGGCTCCTCCTCTAAGATCGACACCAGTCAGCCCTCCCTCCTCCCACTTGCTGTGCAACTCTCCGTCAAGATCGCTTCCTTCTTGCCGATCCTAGAGGTCCATGCAATTCCTCAAACAGCGGCTCTCCTCTCTCTACAGGGTGAGAAGTAATGGCGGAAGAGGCGACATTGGGTGGACCCGACAAAGTTCTAAAGATCTTGGCAGCCAAGGTGAGGGCGGTGTTTGGGGGTGAAGTCAAGCGGAGGCCATAGGTGTTCATGACATCATGAAAAATTCAGAAAAGTGGTGAGCCACCTGAAAAAATCACGAAGAAGTGCAGGAGACCTTAGCGAGATGTGGCGGCGGAGATGACCCTCGTCTTGGCGGATCTTGGGTCCGTCGACGAGAAATGATACCCATCCGCAGCTCCTTCTGTCGGCGGGGTCGAAGAAACCGCTCTTTCGCGCCCATGGCCTGCGCCTCGGCGATTTCCGCCCTTCCTTATCGGCCTTGAGAGCCATAAGTGTCGTGGTAAAGGCGGCAGCGTGGGTGACCGTGGCGATGGAAGGCGGGCGTGTCGCTCTGTGGGCTCGAAGGAAGAAGCGGGGTTTTCGATGTGACAGCGAGGCAAGTGGGCGTCTGCGGTTTCCCGCTTATAAAGGGAGAGGGGCAGGCGTTCGGTTTTCCCATTAAAAGCCCCGATCTCCCCACGGCGCCCGTCCCTGCGTGCCGTTAAATGAGAAGCGTGGTGGGTCAGGCAAATAACGGCGTAATCAACCCGCAGCGATGCCTTTGTTTTGGGCACAGCCCATGAGCTTGGCGCCGTGTGTAACCCGACCGAGGGCTCTGTCCGGTGTACTAGGTAGGGGTACCCTAGTACCCCGAACTTCGTCTACAGACAGTTCTGGCGCTACGGCGGGCAGCCTGATAACGCCAAGATCCTCATCAGCTCCTTGGAGCCATTCAAGAAAAAAGTAGTGAACCCGGCAAGAGGAAGCTTCCTTCGGCGCAAAGAAACAAGGCCCGGCAAGAGAGCTTGCCGGGGAAGGCTGTGACGCTGAACCCCCAAAGCGACAAGAGTTCCCGCCCGCAAGCGCTTGCGAAGTGGCGACCTCTCTTCATCTCGCTCAGCTCACATAGCGTGTCCCACAGGCTCTCCCAAGCTCTGGCGTGTCGGCGGGCTGTGCAGCCAGTGAGGAGTGCGACGAAGCAGCGCTGACAAGCCACCATCGTGGCGGACGGGCGCCTGCAGTCCTGTTACACTGTTGAGGCGGCGGGGCGGGCATTGATGACTCTTGTCCCTTGCCGTCAGGAGTTAGGTATAGATTAATGTACCTTTGTACAAGCGGTGTACCAACCTAGTTTTACCATTGTAACCTTGTCTACTTGCCATATGTGGTAACCCCTTGTGCCTATAAAAGGAGGCCGAGGGCAACGTAGAAGGGTTGGGCTGGTTGCTAGTCCAGCTCGGCTTAGTTCATCACACTCAAGCTAGGTCTTGTAGCTGCATTGCTCCCTAGCAAGAACACAAGATAATCCATGAAGCGGATGGGAGTATTATCTCTCAGGAGAGCTCGAAGCTGGGTAAACCCCCTGTGTGCATCGCCTCGATCCGCTCTTTGTGCAATCTCGCCCCCCTCCGAACCACAGGGACCCAGGTCCGTGGGTGCTCGTGGGGCACGATCAGTTCTTCCCCGACAAGCTGCTTTGGTAACTCTTTTGAGGTGGCGCACACGAGTCCCATTCACCATATCAATACACCACTATGGATCCGCTCCTATCTCCCTACGAAGGCCATCCATAGCACTCACGCTATCTTGCGCATTTTACGTTATCCACTTTCATTTGTCTATGGTATGCAGGGAACCAGTCCTTTGCGGTGGGGCGGCTATTGAATAGATCATTTATAACCCTGCAGGGTTTACTTCTTCACACGCTCGCCACTTACATAATGTACCGTCATGTATCTCGGCAACCTTCAAGCGGAAGCTTTGGCGAAATTAAACTTACGACCGACTAACCCGCAAGTCTCTAGTCAGGTTTATCGCCTATTGGGTTCCATCCGCTTGGAGAATCCGGCGAGTGTCACTCACGGCCCCAAGCGATGTTATAGGGTTCCCAAGCCAACAAAAGCAATGACGCTTGGTATACGCCGCCAGTGCCTAGTCATCCCAAGCCCACACATCTTAGGGTGCCACTTGGTAGAATACTAACACAACATACAAACACGAAACTAGTTGCAACTCACGGGCCGAGAGATCAAGGCGATTAATAAGTCGAGAGGGCACTTAAGCATTCAATGCGTGGTAGTAGCTATTCATGGATCACAAACACGAGAACTCAGCTCGAGGGCCGGTTTCAATGGACAAGCCCCATGTGCTCCTACATGTCCTCTCACTACCTTTACCAAATTTTCTTCACACACTTAGCTCTCCATGAAGGACATGTTCACCACATTCAATTCATCCCCAATGAATCAGACTGACTTAACTCTAAGAAGTTGCAGGGCATGACAACAAGCATGAATGAGTAGGCACATCATGGCTCAAACAACTCCTACTCATGCTGATGGGTTTCATCTATTTCTTGTGCAAAGCCGGGTCATGGGGAAAGAGGTTCAACTACTTTGACATGTAACGGATGAATCATTGTTGTCTATTGCGATTAAAGGCAGGGTGAAGAGTGGGATTGTATCGGAATGAAAAAGGGGGTTTTTGCTTGCACGCCCGAAGATAGTTGTCACATCCTAGCTAGTCCATGCATTAGAGTGTTGCATCATGTTTACCTTTCATCGAAACTTGAATTGGGGAAGCAGAACCCCAGAACCCCTCTGAATTCAACTAAGGTTTACTAAAATATTTTCAATGAACCTGAATTGCCCTTCTAAAAGTTCACCCTCTTTGTCTTGGGTTAGAACCTCACAGCAAAATTGGTGCACAATTTTCTAGGTCAGCAGAAGGTCATTGAATTAAATCATATAAATTGCATTTGGGCATATAAATGCTAGTAAATATTTTGAATGCTCAAATAATTCTGAAAATAAGTGTGGGATGTTGGAGATTTTCTAAAGAGCCTCGATTATTTTCAGGATTTTTAAAGTGCCTAACTATTTTAATAAGTCCACAAACTTACGAGAATAATAGAAAAAGGAAAAACCAGAAAGCGAGAGGCTTAGGCGCGCCCATCTAAGCCACTGCCCGGCCCGGCCCACCAGTCCAGTGAGCTGCTTGGCAGCTTGACGAGCGGCAGACGAGTGCTCGGCAGCGGCACAGCCGCACCACGCTGCTCACCGCCACCTCCTCTCTCCCGTTCTGCGCCTGGGGTGGTCACCCCTCCTCCCGAGCTCGCCAACCGCTCTCTCCTCCCGGCTCCTCTCCCTCTTTCGCGCCCGCACCATGGCCGGCAGCTGCGCGCCGCTGCCACCGTGAAACCAGCTCTCTCGTCGTCCTTGCAGCGCCCGTGTCGGACAGCCCCGCCCTCCTCTCCTTGAGCAAGCCAGGAGCCTGGCCTCGCTTGCCTTGGGCGTGCCCAGACCTTGCCCACACACGCCATGATCCCTTTTGCCGTCGCCCGAACCAGCCGTCCCGACCGCGTCGACTACCATCGTGACCGCCGTGAGCTCAGCTACTCCTCCTTCTCGTTCTCGCTCTCGAGCCCTACATCAACTCCATGGAGCTTCACCGCAGCGCCACGCCGACCTCGTCGCCGGCGTGTCTCCGACCAACCACCGCCACACCGCGTGTCTAACACACACTCACCGCATAGAGAGTCCAACGCACCCTCCACAGCCTCGCGTGCCCGTATATGGGTCCATCTTCACCGGACTCGGCGACCGCCACGGTTGTCGCCGTGACGTTCGGCCATCCAGGCTCAACCACATACCAAGCGTGCGGCTTGTTCCCACTACCGCGTAGATGGCCTCTGCGCTCATTTGGTTGCGGAATGCACAAATGCACTCTCACCGCCGCGTCGGCTTCACCGGCGGCTAAATGCGACGTGTTGACCTTTGACTTTGACTAGGGTGGGCGGGTTGACTCCATGAGTATATGACAAGTGGGCCCCCCCCTTGCTAATTAACAGATTAGTTTTAACTAAATTTAATTAGTATAATTAATTCTGACATCGGGACCCTGGTCAGGTTGACCTGGGCGTCCCCTTTGACCACAGCGTCACTGCGGCCTTAATAACTAATTTACGGATTTATTTTATATAGGAAATTCTAGAAATTGTTGCAAACTTCAAAATTCATAGAAGTGTCTGTAACTCCAAATGCAAAGATTTATATATGAATTTTGATCAGAAAAATTCAATCTATCCATTGGTAATGGTTTCATGCATGACAGAACAAGTTAACCTTGCTGTTTAAGCAGAATAAGATAATGCACTAATATGACTATGTTAAATGAACTAACATTTGAATCTTTGATTCAAATGAGTTCATCTAACTTCATTCTAGCTTGCATTAGGCCGAACATTCATATTGCCATGTCATAGCATGCATCATATTGTTGCATATCGTCATGTGTTGATTATGTTCGGTGTCTTTAAGTGGTAGGTTCTGTCTCCAGGATAACCCGAATATCCATCGAAGAGCGTACCCTACCACTACATCGAACAAGCAACCCATTGATCATTCGATACAAACCCATGATCTCGCTTCGCTCTTGTTTCTTGCATTAAGACAGCGATTCAAACTGTTGTGTGTTGCGGTAGTTGAACCCACTTCCTTTGCATGACTGTCATTGCCACGATAACTAGATGAAACCCACTAGTATGTGTAGGAGTTGATTGAGCCATATTTGTGTTCCTACCATGCTATGCTTGCTATGCTTAGAGTTGTGTGAGGTTTGGCTCATCGGGATGATGAACTAGAGTGAAAGGTTGTGTGGTAACAAGTGAAGTGTTGAACACGATTTGGTAAAGGTATCGATGAGAGGCCATGTAGGAGTACATGGTGGGTTGTTTCATTGAAGCCGTCCTTAGAACTGAGATCGTGTTGTGATTTAAGACTCACTACTACCACGCATTGGGATCATAATTGACCCTCTCGACTTATTAACCACTCTTGTCCTCTGTAAGGAGTTGCAAAGTAGTTTACGGTGTTTGTAGCATCTTGGGGCCGCCTTGGCCTAACCTTAGGGTGGGCTGTGTTGCGGTAGGCACGTGTACCGGTGTACGGTCGCCCGTTTGGTGTCTCGGGAACCCTGCACATCGTTCAGGGCCGTTAGTGGAAATCTCGGCGGACTCCTGCGGATGGAACCGAATAGGTGATAAACTGGACTAGGGACTCGTGTGTTTAGTCGGTCGTGTGAGACACCCTCGCTGGGCTTCCGCTTGAAGGTTGTAAGTACCGTCGTGTAACGGCGATAAGTGGTGAGCGTGTGTGAAGAAGTACATCCCTGCGGGGTATGAAACTATTGAATAGCACGTCAGTGGTAAGGACTACTTGGTCACCTATACGGTTCATAGACAAGTAAATGGATACTACTAAAAGCCTCAAGATAAGTGTGAGTACTGAATGGCCCTCTCGTGGGTTGTGAGAGAGGATCCTGATGGAGTATTGTGTTGGTGATTAGTGGACTCGTGTCGACAAATGCTTTTCAAGTGATGTCACGTGGGATAAGCTTAGCCAAGAGTCAAAGTTGGCTTGCTGCAATAACTCCACCCTTCTTGAGAATGTGCATGTATATTAGGATTACATTTGTAGACTTGTTGGTACTCCGTACTCATGTTGCTTTAATTAATGTTTTGGGGCGACAACGCCGCCCCTCGATGGGTTCTATGTAGACCTTGGCGTCGACGGTGACTAGCCACCCGGTGGTGATCCAAGGCTTGTGAAGGGCCAATGTAGATAGAAGGGCTTGTCAAGCCTTCTTTCTTTTTAGTATGCATACTCGAGACTAGTTTGCTTCATGTGCTTGTATGTTTGTATGACTTGAGTGTGGGTCATGTGACCCTATCTGTATGAACATGTTATGTATGGCTCCTCGGGCCTCTTAAATAAAAGTACTTTGAGTTGTAGAGTTTTGTTGTGATGCCATGTTGTATGTACTCATATCGGGCATAATGTGTGTATGATTGAAATGCTTGGTATGAGTCTAGTTGTTTATCCTTGGCAGCCTCTCATATGGGAAATGTAGTCTAGTGCTTTACGGCGATAGTAGTCCGCTACAGCCAGTTCACGAGTCACTGTGACACTACTGCTCTGGACACATCATGTTTCACTTTTTCTTCATTCGCCGAAATGTCCGCGATGACATCCGAGTCTGCCTAACTTTACTACAGCCGGGTTCGAGTCCTGTTAGCAGTGCTACAGCACAGATTCATCGTTGATGACCGACATGCTCGATGTGATTCATGTATATCATCCCCATGGGTTAGCGCGCTTGGGTTCACGACTAGCCATGTCCGAGTTCTCTATCATGTGGATGCTAGCAACACTATCATATCGTGAGCCAAAAGCGCAAGCGGTCGGGCCATGGTAAGCGGCACCGGTGAGAATCCGTCGTGAGGCCACAAAGTGATATGAGGTGTTACGGCTAGGTCGATGTGACTTGGAATCGGGGTCTGATAGCGTTGGCATCGAGCCGTCTGCACTGTAGTTCGCTAATAGCTGGTCGATGTCGAGTCTAGAAATGCTTTAGTTATATGTATGAAATTGATTGTGGGAGGGCGTAAGCCTCACTACTTTACCTTATGCCCTCGATCATGTCATTCTCTTCTCATTCTCGTGGGTTAGGACTAGGCTCTCTTCTCTCTATCGAGGTTCACGCGTTACTAATCCGTAGTAACTTATAGGATTGTTGGTTACCACCTCGATTCGATTTCTACTACTTTTAGTATGTTATCAGTTGAACGAACCTTGATATGATGTTGTTGAGTGGTTTTGCAATCTGATTATGAATGTCTCAAATCTGTTCTGAGCATTTACAACTGTTATCTTTCGATTTCCCTAAATTCTAATGTCCTTGCATTGTGGCTGTGCTTTCGGATGGCCCTCCTTTCAAAACCAAGTGGTTCGCTGACAGTGCCTCGATGTGCCGGTCATACGGCTATATTAGTCGGGTGATGATGATTGAGGCGGGTTACCGTGGTATCGAATACACCGTCGAAGAGCAATTAGAGACTTTAATCAAAGCCAATACATACTGCCTTATGGGATATTTCCTTCTTATCTGGATCGTGAGCCCTCCACTTTATTCCTATGGACTGGGGTTACTATTGAGATGGCTGTGCGGGATCTGCATACTCTATGATGACCATCATGCGAGTCGGGACTAGCTGCTTGAACGACTTCGATATATGCCGACTTCACTCCGGGCGCAAGGGTATCTTGAGGCTATCTATGCTGATTCCTCGGAGGACTCACTAACCCGCACCCTTCTTGAGATGCTCGAGGATAAGGACGAGAGAATCAGACCTTGAGATGGGCTTTTTACCATGCCGATCATTGGGCCACTTTACTCGGTTTGCACCGGTATGCCAATTTGGATGTATGGATCTGAGGATCACATATCATGTGAGATCTGCTCTGCCCGGACATGGTGGATTGGCGTGATGTGGGAGGTCACCCCACCCGCGTGGTCCCATGAGGCCACCGTTTGTTGGTCAAGACCTCATCCTAGCCCTATGGTCCTACAAGCTCCTCGGGACCCGTCTGTTTCCGGATAATCACGTTGAGCTTCTAGGCTATGGAGGTGACTTCTATGAGGGACTACTACGGTATGCGAGTTAGTAGTAGTATCTTAGTATTGTAATAGTTGTATTTCCACCATCTGCGTGACTTGTGGAATATGAGTTAGTGTGTATCAATTCGGAGGTGTAGAAAAATAATGTATAGGAGCTTGGAATGCTTGGATGAGATGTAACGTCTTCCACGTAGTTGTACTCTGAGTCGGGCTTGTACTAAACTATGAATGGTGTGTATGACCGTTGGTATATATATGGCAGTTTCTGTATTACCATGTCATACAGATGAACATCTCTAAATTCCGTGTTATCCATTACATTCCGCACTCCCTTGCCGAATTTTTCCATCCTTGCCTAAACCGTTGTCTTGTTTCCTAGGATGGTGAACACCCGCAACAACCCTGCTGCCCCGGAGCAGGGTGAAGCCAGCGCAGCTAGGAATGTAAATCTGCCTCAACCGCCTTCTCTGGCGGAAGTTATGATGGGCGAGAGCAAACAAAGCGTGAGACCAATCGCTTGGAGCCGTCGAAGTGCATGATCGTTGGAATATCGCCCGTACTCTTTAGGGAGTTAACGTCCATCGGCGATGAAGTCGGCCAAAACTTGCGACTTAATAGCTCGCCGTGTCTTGAGTTTATGTCGAGCGGGAGGAGCTCATGGCCCTTAGAATCCGGCCCGTTCGTCATGATTGTTTATAATGTCATTAAGAGGTACTTGGCTCTTGTTATCAAACACTCTTGGAAGTAGTGTCGACTTCGGATGCCATGAACACCGTGTATGCTATCTTTTGTATCTGGTATCGTGACTTGCATGGAGTTAGGGCCGTGGACATGTAGTAAACTGGTTTTGGAGAGGAACTTGTGTCGTCCGTTTCTCGTTCGACAACGAGCACGCGCTTACAACTTGATGGGTTGCTGCGATGTATAATAGCATTGGTTACGCCCATGTTGGGGCGGCGGAACGGTTGTTGCCAATATGGCTTTGATTTCTTGAGTCCGGCCGTGGCGATTCAAATCCCTCGAAGTGTTGATTTGGGAGGAGGCGATAAAGGTAATGCCTTTTCTCCTAAGCGGGAGATAAAAGCGGCAGAGCCGCATCGATCCATTTTGTATTTGTTTGAGGTATTTGGGGATATCAATTGTGCAGCTCGGATCTTGGCTGGGTTTGCTTCAATTCCTCTACGATACAATGAAGCCCAAGAGCTTTCCGGTGATGCGCGAAAACACATTTTCGGGTTGAGCTTGATGTCATATGTTGGAGATTTCGAATGTGAGCCTCAAGTAAATCGACTAGGGTTTCGACATGCTTGGATTTGGCGACCACATCGTCTCGTTGCCTCCTTTGTTTTGCCGATCTGGTTTGCGGACATATACGAATCATCTTGTGATATATTCTGTGGCGTTTTGAGCCCAAAGGGCATTGTGTTGAAGCATAATGGGCGTATGGAGTGATAAATGCCGTTCTTGACTTGATGCAGCTCTGCCATCTTAATTTGTGGTAGCGGATATCGTCGAGAAACACAATGAATGTGTCCTCTGGCGTCAATAATTTGATCGATCGGGGGAGGGAAGGATCCTTTGGCAAGCCTTGTTAAGGTCCTTCAAATCGACACATAAGGCGGGATTTGTCCTTCTTTGGTACCATTACCGAGGTTTGCTAGCCGGTCCGGATGTTTAATATCTACGATGAATCCGGCCTCCAATAGTTTAACTAGCTCCTCTCCATGGCCTGTCTCTTGGGTTGGCTTGAAAAGCTTGTTTGGTGGCTGAATCCTTTTAGGATATTTACGATGTGCTCGCCGGCGTGGGATTCTGGCATGTCGAAGGGTGCCGAGCAAAATGTCCCAATTTCGTAGGAATTCTCGTGGTCGGCGTCCACATCGAGGTTTAATTGTGCCCGATGGAGCCGTTTTTGTAAGTCGTTGGATGGACTTGGAATTTGACTATTTAGTCTTCCGGTTTAAAGAGGTGGACTTGGATCTCTTTCGGTATCACATAAGTCCTTGTCCACCGTGGGCCTTGTGATGAGTTCTGTGCCACTAGGGCTTGGATAGTGCCTCAAGGGCAAGTCTTGGCTTTTTATTTTGAGGGTGCTATGTCCGGGTCACTAGCGAGAGTGATAATTCCGTTGGGTCGGGCATTTTGAGCTTCATGTACCCGTAATGGGGTATAGCTTGAAAATTGTGATCCTCTCGCCCTAATAGGCGTGGTATCCGCTTCTGAGCAGGAGCCACTTGGAATGTACCTCCTCGGACCTATAATTGTCGCGTGCAACACCACATCTAGTGTGATCTTTCTTGTCTGACATGCTTCCCGGGAAATTATTCCTCTAAAGGTTGTCTTTGCTTTGCTCAATCGGCTCCGATCTATTTCCATTTTTGAAGGATTCCTCGTGATGAGGTTTAATCCTGCCGCCATCCATGAGTACCTTGGTAAGGCGAAACCGTCCACTATTGGGCCGAGGACCAATGGCTGGTGCTCGGGCTGTTAGGAATTAGGTTAAATCCTGGCGTTAAAGGTAATGGCGTGTCCTCCATGGATTTATTTTGCTTCTGGTAGAACTTGGCAAGGCTGCGGGTGTTCGTTTCCGCATATTATTTGATCGAAAGTCTCGAAGGCTAATTACCGTCTTGGTATTGCTGGTGGTGCTCTGGAGCTAAAGCTCTTGCCACTTTTGGCCACTGGTAGTATCTAACATGCTCTAAGGCTATGAGTTGGAGTGGAGCCCTCTGCTATGAATTTTGCGGTCCATTAAGCCATCCCTCGATGCAGGTTCCATGCCCTTTGGGGGTTTTGCTTTTGGTATGTAACCGGTGCACGTGATAATGCACCCTTTTATTTCGGACTAAGGGTCGTATCGGGCGGATTATCCCAAAATTTGATTTGGTTTTCAGGCGCTCTCCATCGCTGAGTACTTTCGTACTATGGGCCAAGTCAGCTAGCGTGTAATTTCACGATGATTTATGGTGTTTAGGATTCCCTTGTCGGTGCAATTATTGCGGAAGAATGAAATTCGTCCTCTCGCGGCAATCCTTTATCTTCCATAACCGGAGAATCGGCCCGATAATGATGTCTTTGTTTCACGGGCTCTTGCGGTTTGGGATAGATCCTTATGTTTGGGTGGTGGGTTGGAATTAAATTCCGAACCCGTCCGATCTAAGATCGAGGCCAGAAGTTTCGAACTTGGAAGCTTGGGTTCTTGGAGGTTGTCCAATGAATCTAGCCGCTGCGACTTTAAGTTCGGGGCTTGAGTGGTTCCCTCCTCCGGGAATCGGGCATGGAGGGGGAATTTGG